>JAKWJD010001761.1:27791824-27944183 GCA_027705065.1 Solanum peruvianum | reverse complement strand
GATAGAATATAGGATCGGGTGCCACGTTCCGGTACCAGGATAGAATGAATATGAGGATCGGAGTGTCACGTTCCGACACCAGGGTAATTAGAGGAGCGGAGTGTCACGTACCGACACAAGTGGAAGAATATAATGAATCTTGAAATATAATGAATATACTCAATCTAATGAACTTAATTCCCAAATGAGTATGGTATTGAGGCTTGAGTCCTCATGTTGAACTTGACGGAAATTGTTAATGATAAAGTAATTGCTGTTGCTACATGTTGAGTATTGTAGTTGATTTACGTTATTATTGATATATATTGTTCCCTATTTTGAGTTGACCGATGATATCTACTCAGTACGTGTGGTTGTACTGACCCCCTACTTTTATGTTTCCTTTGTTATTTGTGTTATACAGCAAACGTTCCGTCAACTTCGACTCAACAGTAGATCAAGCCAGTCTTCACTCTATCGGAAATTCAGGGTGAGCTAATGCGTCTAGCTTGGACTGGGTTTCCTTCCTTCTTCACTTCTTCAAGTCTGATGCCTTGAACTTCTGGCATGGACTAGCTTTTATGTATTTTTAGTTCTTAGACATTTTAGTTTAGAAATTTGAGATAGATGTTTCTTGTGGTGATGACTTCCAGATTTTGGGGATAATAATAATAGTTTTGAGTTGTTTTTATTAATGAGTTTAAGTCTTCCGCATTACTTTTGTTGATATTGTATTAAAATGTTAAGGTTTAGATTGGTTGGTTCGCTCACATAGGAGGGTAAATGTGGGTGCCAGTCGCGTCCCCGATTTGGGTCGTGACAAGAACAAATGATAATGAAAATATATTTATACTTGCAAAAATTATTGTAGAAGGATATCACAACAGATATTATACACCTATGATAGATACAGGAGCAGAAGCAATATATGTAAATATAATTGTTTGCCAGAAGATAAATGGGAAAATTAAAAACACCCTATGTAGTAACGGGATTTAACAATGAAGGATATGATTAAATATAAAGCAAAAAATATCAAATACAAATATGGGATAAGATCTAACAATAGAAGAAATATATAATTTTGAATTTACCACAAAAGATATGTTATTAGGAATGCCATTTCTAGATAGATTTTATCCACACATAATAACAAAAACACATTGGTGGCTTACTACACCATGCGGAAACAAAATAGGAGCAAAAAGAGTAAATAATAAACAAGAAAACCTATGGAATGGATAAAAGGAAGTGAAAAAATAAACCCAACAAATGGAAAATATAAATAAACAAATAACGCAATTAGAAATTGTTATATTTACTATAGACAAAGTTAAATTAATTAATGAACAACTAGAACAATTATATAGTGAAGATCCACTACAAGGATGGGAAAAACATAAGACAAAAGTAAAAATTGAATTAATAGATGAAATAGCATAATAACACAAAAACCATTAAATATAACTTTGATGATTTAAAAGAATTTAAAATACATATAGATGAATTATTAGAAAATAATTACATACAAAAAAGTAATAGTAAACATACAGTCCAGCATTTATAGTTATAAAACATAGTGAACAAAAAAGAGGTAAAAGTAGAATGGTTATAGATTATCGTAATCTAAATGCTAAAACTAAAACATACAATTATCCAATACCAAACAAAATACTAAAAATAAGACAGATACAAGGATATAATTATTTCAGCAAATTTGACTGTAAATTAGGATTTTACCACTTAAAACTAGAAGAAGAATCTAAACATTAACAGCATTCACAGTACCACCAGGTTTCTATGAATGGAATGTATTACCTTTTGGATATAAAATGCACCAGGTAGATTCCAACATTTTATGGATAACTGTTTTAACCAGCTAGAAAATTGTATTGTATACATAGATGATATATTGTTATATTCTAAAACACAAGATGAACATATAAGATTATTAAAAATTTATACACATAGTTAAAAACTCAGGAATAAGTTTAAGCAAAAGAAAAGCAAAATTATGAAATCACAGATAGAATTTCTAGGAATACAAATAGATAAAAATGGAATAAAAATGCAAACCCATATAGTACACAAAATAATTAATATTGATGAAAATATAGATACAAAAAGAAATTACAATCTTTTCTAGGATTAGTAAATCAGGTAAGAGAATATATACCAAAATTAGCAGAACATCTAAACCACTACATACAAAACTTAAAAAAGATGTAGAATATCATTTGACGATAAATAAGAACATATAGAAAAATAAAAAATTTATGTAAAAAATTACCAAAACTATATTTTCCCGATGAAAAAAAATATTTACTTATATTGTTGAAACAGATTCCAGTGATCATAGTTATGGAGGAGTTTTAAAATACAAATATGAAAAAGAAAAAATAGAACACCATTGTAGATATATTTTCAGGATCTTATACAGAACCACAAATAAAATGGGAAATAAATAGAAAAGAGTTATTCGCATTATATAAATGTTTATTAGCATTTGAACCATATATTGTTTACAATAAATTTATTGTCAGAACAGATTACACACAGTAAAATGGTGGATAACGAAAAAAACTAGATGATTCAGTTACAACAAAAGAATAAGAAGACTAGTATTAAATATATTAAATTTTACATTTACAATTGAAGTAATTAAGACTGATAAAAATCTTGTTGCAGACTACCTATCAAGAAAAGGAACTCAAACTGAACCAGATACAATAGAAGAGATACTCAAAGCTATTACTATACTTTCTACAAAAATGGACAGTATGGGAAAAGAGTTACAAAATCTGAAAACTAACAGTCAGCAGCATGACTCTAAAAATGCGGAGCTACTCGTTCGGCGGACGGTAAAAGCCAGAACTAGAAGGAGACGTTGGGAAACTCCATAAAACCCTGACAATGTTTGTTTAAATGCAGCTACAGCAAGCACATCTACAACAAAAGGAGCCAGTGGAATAAGATATACAAATTTAAATATGAACAAAATCTTCGACAAACCATTTATTCCAAAGAACCAAAAGACTCATTATTTATACCACCACAAATACATACTTACTCAGAAAGTTTGAACCAAGATAAAAAAGCCTACAACCACATAACCCGCTCATATATGAAAACCTTTATAAAATCCAAAATTATTTAAACTCAACACCTAGATCTCCAACTACCAAAAACCCTAGTACTGATTTCATAACCCAAAAGCTACAAGGATATAATAAGTTAATAGCACAACCAGGCACATTGCAAATCTAGTAAAAACATGTTATAGTTATGGATTACTTAATACAGTTTATACTCAAACAGGAGATGAAATATCTACCATACCAGAGCTATACAAAGCCTTTATGAACTATAAAAGAATTACTAAAGGAACATTGTTTTTTATAAAATTTTATTCAGCCCAGCAGAGATATTATTTGATGAGATAAAACCAGTTATACAAGTTATAAAAATTGGTTTTGACCAGGGATATGATAATTCCAGAAGATATCGGAATACAACAAGAAATACAAAAGATTGAGATACCAGAATTCTACGCCAACAAAAGAGTTATAGGATAGGAACTATCCTAAATGAACTAACTAACAATTATTTAAACGGAAATTCAGTATGGAGCTATTATGTACGAGAACAAGTTATGATATATTCAAATTCTAAAGAAATCAGAGAACAAGATATGGAAGAGATACGCCAATGGATACTTAGTCTACTCAAGCCAGAGCAAAAACCAACAACAAGAGCATTAAGGCAAGGGTTTATTTCGGAAGAATTATTGACCAGATATTGCAAAATTATTGGACAAAAATACCCCGACTATATGTTCAAAATGTCAAGGAGAAGATAATGTTATACCAGACGTTCAAATGGGAGTAAGCTGAAAAGAAGAAGATAGGAAAAAGATAAAAAGATATGTAAATTAGTCTTTGTCGGCCACATGTAAAAAATTAAAGGCCACTAATAAATTAGAATAGTGTGTCGGCCATTTGGCCAAAGTTTATTTTGTTTTTTGTAAAAAAGTCGTAAAGTAAATAGTGTCTATTTTGTTTTTTGTAAGAAAAGTCGTAGAGGTTACTATTCGGTTACTATTCATGAATAGTAAATGTCCCAATCATGAATAGTAAAGGTCAAGTAACTGTGTAAATAGTAAGAGTCAAGTTACTGTGTAAATAGTAAAGGTCGTTTGTAACGTCTATATAAGAAGCATTTGCTTCATTAATAAAAAACAACCTTTCCCTCAACTCTCTTCTCTCTACTCAATTCCGCTTCCACCCCACATTGTTCTTTTTCAGTTATTTTTTCCATTATTATTTCTATTAATTGTTGTTTATATTCTTCTCTGTTCATACTGTTTTTTCAAATAGCAAACATATTTGTATTCTATTTTTGAAATTATATTTATCAAATGATCTTTTTTATCATTATCTGTTTTGACTAGTTGTGATAATTGATATTCCATATATAGGATTTTAATTTTTTCCATATTTTTCGTACTTTTTTATCTATCTTAGTTTTTTTGTCATTTTAGTTTCTTTGTTTTGTGTTATATTACTCTTCATAAAATGTCTTTCTATAATATTCTTTTTTAAGTAGATCTAATCGTTGTATTTCGTTAGCATTAGTTATAATATATTCTAAATATTCATTTTCTCTAGTTCTTAAATAACCAAATAAATTTTTAATTAATAGTTTTTCATGTGAATCTATGTCTTCTATAGTTTGTACCCAATATTGTAAATATTCGTAATTTAAATAAACAACTCAACTATTATTAATATTCCCAAAAATCTGGAAGTCATCATCACAAGAACATCTATGATCAAATTACTAAACTAAACTATCTAAGAATGTCTAAGAAGCTAAAAATACATAAGAAACTAGTCCATGCCGGAAGTCAAGACATCAAGACTTATAGAAGAAGAACCAGTCCAAGCTAGAAGTGTTAGCTCACCCTGAGATCCGGTATGACGAAATCTGGCCCGAATTACTGTTGTGTTGAAGTTGACGGAACGTTTGCTGCATAACACAAATAACAAAAAGGGAAAACATCAAAGTAGGGGGTCAGTACAACCACACGTACTGAGTAGATATCATCGGCTAACTCAAAATAGGGAACAATATATCAATAATAATGTAAATTAACTACAATACTCAACATGTAGCAACAGCAATTACTTTATCATTAACAATTACCGTCAAGTTCACACATGAGACTCAAGCCTCAATACCATACTCATTTGGGAATTAAGTTCACTAGATTGAGTATATTCATTATCTTTCAAGATTCATTATCTTTCTTCCTCTTGTGTCGGTACGTGACACTCCGCTCCTCATATTCATTCTATCCTGGTGCCGGAACGTGGCACTCCGATCCTCATATACTATCCTGGTACCGGAACGTGGCACCCGATCCATATACTATCCTGGTGTCGGAACGTGACACTCCGATCCTCATATTCTATCCTGGTGTCGGAACGTGACACTCCGATCCTCATATTCATTCTATCCTGGTACCGGAACGTGGCACCCGATCCATATACTATCCTGCTGTTGGAACGTGACACTCCGATCCTCATATTCTATCCTGGTGTCGGAACGTGACACTCCGATCCTCATATTCATTCTATCCTGGTACCGGAACGTGGCACCCGATCCCCTAATTCATCAAGCCTTCTTTTACACTAAGGCATCCTTATTCTCATTATATAATTTATCAAGCCTTCTTTCATACAAAGGCATCATCAATCCTATTATATAATATATCAAGCGAATTAGGGTTCTTTCAAGATTTGGGATTCAATAGCTTCATCATGCTTTGTTAATTCATCACAATTTCGTAATCATAATCATGCAAGCATACAATTTAAGCACATAGCAGGGTTTACAATACTATCAACACATAACATTCACTATTAAGAGTTCACTACGAATATCGTAACATAAACCATAACCTACCTCCACCGAAGAATGGCAATCAACAAGAAATTCCCAAGCTTGTTTTCTCCCCTTTGATCGACTGCCCTCTCTCTCTTTCTTGTTCTTTCTCTTTTGTTTTCTTATGTTCAAACCCTCTTTCTTTTACCCTAATTAATCATATAATTAAGTGTGAAAAAGGACAATAAACCCCACTAATTCACTTAAGGTTACCCCTTTTAACCCCTAAGTAATTAGACTTATTAATGTTAACCCTCAATCTTTATAATTAAGGAAAGAATAGTCAAAAACGACCCTTAAAACGTGTGGAGAATTCCTAAGCTGCCTGGGATTGCGCAGCCTGTGACGGGCCGTCGTGTCTGCGACGGTCCGTCACGATGGCCGTCGCCACCTCCCAAATTCCTGGTGGTCTGTGACGGCCCGTCACCCCTGTGACGGTCCGTCCTGCACCTCCGTCATGACGGTCAGAAACTCGTTTCTTGCACCAAATTCTCAAAAGTTGAAGTGTTTTGCAACGGAACTCACGACGGTTCGTCGTGTATGTGACGGCACGTCCTGCAGGTCCGTCACAATTTACAGAGAGTCGATTTTAATATCCAATTTGAAGAATTCTAAGTGTCATGGGACGACAACTTCTCGACGGGCCGTCGTGACCACGACGGTCCGTCGGGACACACGTCGTCTCAGCCAGTTTTCCCCGTATTCAATCTGCTACTCTCAAACGACTAAACAGGTCGTTACAATAGATACCAATTTACCCATCGTTCGTCCCCGAACGATCAAAAGAAGAAAAACAATGGCGAGAAGGAGTACCTGAATCTGTGAACAGATGTGGGTATTTTTCTTGCATATCTGCCTCCTTCTCCCAAGTAGCCTCTTCAACCGGTCGATTCTTCCATTGAACTTTGATGGATGCAATCTCTCTCGACCTCAACTTGCGAACTTATCTATCTAATATAGAAACCGGTTCCTCTTCATAAGTCAAGTTCTCATCAAGCAAAACTGAATCCCAACGGATAATGTAGTTTCCATCTCCGTGGTATTTCTTCAACATGGACACATGAAACACCGGATGCACTCCAGACAGCCCTGGGGGCAAGGCTAATTCATAAGCCACCTCCCCTATTCGCTTTAGTACCTCGAAATGTCCAATATACCTTGGACTTAGCTTACCTCTTTTTCCAAACCGCATCACCCCTTTCATGGGTGAAACCTTCAACAAGACTTGTTCACCTTCCATGAATTCCAAGTCTCTAACTTTTCGGTCTGCATACTCCTTTTGTCTACTTTGAGCCGCTAAAAGCTTTTCTTGAATAGCTTTCACCTTCTCCATAGAATCTCTTAACAGATCAGTCCCCCATGGTCTAACCTCAAATGCATCAAACCACCCAATGGGAGATCTACACCTCCTCCCATATAATGCTTCAAATGGAGCCATGTCGATACTGGAGTGATAGCTATTATTGTACGAAAACTCTGCCAACGGTAAGAAGCTATCCCAATGGCCACCAAACTCTATCACACACGCACGAAGCATGTCCTCCAACACTTGAATCGTTCGCTCAGACTGACCATCCGTCTGAGGGTGAAACGCCATACTAAGGTCCAACCTAGTACCTAATTCTGCATGCAATGTTCTCCAAAACTTAGAAGTAAGCTGCGTACCTCTATCTGATATGATTGAGAGTGGAACTCCATGCAACCGAACGATTTCTGAGATGTAGATTTTGGCTAACTTCTCTGCATTGTAGGTCACCTTGACCGGAATGAAGTGAGCAGACTTAGTTAACCTATCAACAATCACCCAAATAGAGTCATACTTACCCAATGTCTTTGGAAGACCAACCACGAAGTCCATCGCGATTCTCTTCCACTTCCATTCAGGAATGGGCATTCTCTGAAGTGTTCCTCCGGGCCTCTGGTGTTCATACTTTACTTGTTGACAATTTGGACATTTGGCCACAAACTCAACAATATCTCGCTTCATTCTACTCCACCAGAAGTGTTGCTTTTGGTCGCGGTACATCTTGGTTGCACCAGGATGTATAGAATATCCGGAACTATGAGCCTCTGTCAGAATAGTGGTGATCAAATTATCGATGCGGGGTACACATACTCTTCCCTTAATCCTCAAAACACCTTCCCCATCGATTATTGCTTCTTCTAGCCTCTCCTTGCAACACTTTATCTCGAATTCGCCTTAGTTTCTCATCATCAAACTGTTTCCCCTTAATCTGATCAAGAAAAGAGGATTTTGCCTCTACACAAGCTAACAATCCTCCCTTCTCGTTTATTTCTAACCTCATAAGGTCATTAGCCAAAATCTGCACTTCTCTAGCCAATGGGCGTCTAGAAGCTTGCAAATGAGCTAGACTTCCCATGCTTCCGGCCTTCCTACTCAAAGCATCTGCCACAACATTTGCTTTTCCCGGATGATACAAGATAGTGATGTCGTAGTCCTTCAGTAGTTCCATCCATCTCCTCTGTCTCAAGTTCAAGTCTTTCTTAGTGAATACATATTGTAGGGTACGATGGTCCGTGTAGACTTCACACTTAACCCCATACAAGTAGTGTCTCCATTGCTTTAGTGCAAATACTACCGCGGCCAATTCCAAGTCATGAGTTGGATAGTTACGTTCATGCACTTTTAATTGTCTTGAAGCATAAGCGATCACGTTCTTCTCTTGCATTAGCACTGCACCCAAACCCGAATAGGATGCATCACAATATACAATGAAGTTCTTACCCTCTACCGGCAAGGTAAGGATAGGCGCGGTAGTCAACAAAGTCTTGAGTTTCTGAAAGCTTTCCTCACACTCGTCCGACCATACAAATGGAACGTTTTGCTTAGTCAAGTTCGTCAATTAGGAAGCAATAAGAAGAGAACCTTGACGAATCGGCGGTAGTAGCTAGCTAACCCACAAAACTTCGTATTTCTGACACATTAGTGGTCTTACCCCATTTTTCACTGTTTCAATCTTAGAAGGATCTACCATCACTCCTTCCTTAGAAACCACGTGCCCCAAGAAGGACACTGAATCTAGCCAAAACTCACACTTGGAGAATTTCGCATAAAGCTTTTTCTTCCTCAACAACTCTAACACCATTCTCAAATGCTCCTCATGTTCTTTCTTACTCTTCGAGTATATCAGTATATCATCAATAAACACAATCACAAAGAGGTCCAAATATGGCTTGAAAATCCCGTTCATCAAGCTCATGAAAGCAGCAGGGGCATTCGTAAGACCAAAAGACATTACCACAAATTCATAATGCCCATACCTAGTTCGAAAAGCAGTCTTTGGCACATCCGTTGCTCGTATTTTCAATTGGTGATAACGGACCTCAAGTCAATTTTTGAGAAGACACAAGCACCTTGTAACTGATCGAACAAGTCATAAATGCGAGGAATGGGGTACTTGTTCTTAATAGTTACTTTGTTCAACTGTCGGTAATCTATGCACATTCGGAAACTCCCATCCTTCTTCTTCACAAACAAAACCGGAGCACCCCAAGGAGATGCACTTGGTCTAATAAAGCCCTTGCTCAACAACTCTTGAAGTTGTGCTTTTAACTCTCTTAACTCCGCGGGAGCCATTCTATACGGGGGTATAGAAATGGGGCGAGTACCCGGTTCAAGATCGATGCAGAAGTCAATATCCCTATCTGGTGGCATACCAGGAAGATCTGCGGGGACACATCCAAAAACTCACAGACTACCGAAACTGACTCAATCGAAGGTACTTGAGTGGTGTCGTCCTTGAGATGTGCCAAGAAAGCTAAACACCCTTTACTCACCATTTTCTTAGCGCGAAGAAAGGAGATTATACGCACCGGATTGGAAGTGTAGTCACCCTCCCACACTAACGGATCTGCCCCAGGCTTGGCTAACGTCACTGTTTTAGCATTACAATCCAAAATCGCAAAATTCGGAGAAAGCCAAGTCATACCCAGAATTACATCTAAGTCACCCATTTCTAAAATAACCAAATCTACATAAGTGTTGCTCCCCACAAAATTCACCAAACAAGACCTATACACTTTTTCAACTATCACAGACTCACCCACCGAGAGTAGAAACATGAATAGGCATGTCAAGTAATTCACAATGTAAATTTAGACCGTTAGCAAATGAGGAAGATACATATGAAAATGTGGATCCAGGATCAAACAACACGGAAGCCATGCAATCACAAATCAGAAGGTTACCTGTGATAACTGCATCAGACGCCTCCGCTTCAGATCTCCCAGGGAAAGCGTAGCAATGAGCCCCATTATTTGTCTGTCCGTTGCCTCTACCATGTTGTGTAGTAGTGGCTCCGTTTTGCCCTTCACCTCTGCCGTTCTGGTGACCACCATTACCTCGGCCACCACGCCCTCCAGAATAACGACCTCTACCATTACCACCCCTACCTCTAGCAAATGGGGTTCTGTAACTCTGGTTTGGACAATACCTCTTAATGTGTCCAATCTCTCCACATCCATAACATTCTCTGGGTTCACGCATCGGCCTCTCAGAGAAGTGTTGACCGTTCTGAGGTGGACCCCCAACTACAGTCTGTAGTGAAGACTGAATTGGTCGACTTGCGTAACCTCCGGAGCTCTGTCCTATAGAGTGAGAACCATTAAACTCACCTCCCCTTCGAAACCTCTTTGATGTAGACTTTGTGGTGAAGTCATCCGGTTTCACTCCTTCCACCTCTATCACAAAGTCTACCACCTCTTGGAAGGATGTTGCTGTTGCCGCTATCTGTAAGGCTGAAATACGCAATTCTGACCTCAACCCCTTCACAAAACGGCGGATCCGTTCTTGTGGACTGAAACAGAGTTGGGTGGCGTATCTGGATAGTGCGCGAAATTTAGCCTCGTATGCATTAACCGTCATTCTACCTTGCTCCAGACTCAAGAACTCATCCCTCTTTCTATCTCTCAAAGTCCTTGGGATATATATCTCCATGAACAGGGTAGAGAATGATTCCTAAGTCATTGGTGGTGCCTCTGTTGGTTGACACTCCACATGTGAACGCCACCACATTTTGGCGTTCCCTTGGAACTGATAGCTAACGAACTCAACGCCAAACCGTTCTACTATCCCCATCTTGTGTAGTAGCTCATGACAATCAACCAGAAAATCATAAGCATCCTCAGATTCTGCACCTTGAAGACTGGAGGTTTCAATTTCAAGAACTTACTAAAAAGTTCATGTTGATCGTTTGTCATAATAGGCCCAGTAGTCAGACGTGGAAATGTGCCTATTCCCAATGTTGCATCCATGCGGGGAGCCATAGTAGCCGCATGTCGTATCTCTGAAACCGGAGGTGTTGGTGCAGAAACCACTGGAGGAGCCTGTCCCTGATCGGACAACCCGCTAAGATAAGCAAGTACCTGGTTGATCATCTCTGGGGTAGGTTGGGGTGGCATTTCCTCATTCTGCCCTTGTTCATTCTCCCCTTCCTCACCCTCTCTTACCACATCCTCGGTCGGTGGAGGAGTCACTGCCCTAGTATTAGATGGGCTAGGGGCTCGTCCTCTCTCTCTAGAGGACGTCCTCCCACGACCTCTTCCACGGCCTCTTGCCGCTGTTCCTCCTCGAGCCACAGCCCCAGTGGCTGGCTCTGTCGTTTCATGTCTTTCCGTTGTCGCTGCTGGTGCGGTCGTTGCTCTAGTTCTAACCATCTGCGAAATAGAGTGAAGATGGTCAGATACCAATTTGTGTCACCTAGATACCAATTGGACTCAAGTAGTAGCACGAAAGAAAGAATGAAAGAATGGAATTTTCCTAAAGTCTTACAGCCTCTCAAGGAAAAGTAAAGGCGTCCCCCTACCGTTCCTTAAGACTCTACTAGACCTGTTCTTGTGTGATGAGACCAATGAACCTAATGCTCTGATACCAAGTCTGTCACGACCCAATTCGGGGACGCGACTGGCACCCACATTTACCCTCCTATGTGAGCGAACCAACCCATCTAAACCTTAACATTTCAATATAATATCAACAGAAATAATGCGGAAGACTTAAACTCATAAATAAACAACTCAACTATTATTAATATTCCCAAAAATCTGGAAGTCATCATCACAAGAACATCTATGATCAAATTACTAAACTAAACTATCTAAGAATGTCTAAGAAGCTAAAAATACATAAGAAACTAGTCCATGCCGGAAGTCAAGGCATCAAGACTTATAGAAGAAGATCCAGTCCAAGCTAGAAGCGTTAGCTCACCCTGAGATCCGGTATGACGAAATCTGGCCCGAATTACTGTTGTGTTGAAGTTGACGGAACGTTTGCTGCATAACACAAATAACAAAAAGGAAAACATAAAAGTAGGGGGTCAGTACAACCATACGTACTGAGTAGATATCATCGGCTAACTCAAAATAGGGAACAATATATATCAATAATAATGTAAATTAACTACAATACTCAACATGTAGCAACAACAATTACTTTATCATTAACAATTACCGTTAAGTTCACACATGAGGACTCAAGCCTCAATACCATACTCATTTGGGAATTAAGTTCATTAGATCCAGTATATTCATTATCTTTCAAGATTCATTATCTTTCTTCCTCTTGTGTCGGTACGTGACACTCCGCTCCTCATATTCATTCTATCCTGGTGCCGGAACGTGGCACTCCGATCCTCATATACTATCCTGGTACCGGAACGTGGCACCCGATCCATATACTATCCTGGTGTCGGAACGT
Organism: Solanum peruvianum; assembly: GCA_027705065.1. NCBI lineage: Eukaryota > Viridiplantae > Streptophyta > Magnoliopsida > Solanales > Solanaceae > Solanum > Solanum peruvianum. The sequence continues at coordinate 27,931,543 of JAKWJD010001761.1, read as the reverse complement.
GACACTCCGATCCTCATATTCTATCCTGGTGTCGGAACGTGACACTCCGATCCTCATATTCATTCTATCCTGGTACCGGAACGTGGCACCCGATCCATATACTATCCTGTGTCGGAACGTGACTCTCCGATCCTCATATTCTATCCTGGTGTCGGAACGTGACACTCCGATCCTCATATTCATTCTATCCTGGTACCGGAACGTGGCACCCGATCCCCTAATTCATCAAGCCTTATTTTACACTAAGGCATCCTTATTCTCATTATATAATTTATCAAGCCTTCTTTCATACTAAGGCATCATCAATCCTATTATATAATATATCAAGCGAATAAGGGTTCTTTCAAGATTTGGGATTCAATAGCTTCATCATGCTTTGTTAATTCATCACAATTTCGTAATCGTAATCATGCAAGCATACAATTTAAGCACATAGCAGGGTTTACAATACTATCAACACATAACATTCACTATTAAGAGTTCACTACGAATATCGTAACATAAACCATAACCTACCTCCACCGAAGAATGGAAATCAACAAGAAATTCCCAAGCTTGTTTTCTCCCCTTTGATCGACTGCCCTCTCTCTCTTTCTTGTTCTTTCTCTTTTGTTTTCTTATGTTCAAACCCTCTTTCTTTTACCCTAATTAATCATATAATTAAGTGTGAAAAAGGACAATAAACCCCACTAATTCACTTAAGGTTACCCCTTTTACCCTAAGTAATTAGACTTATTAATGTTAACCCTCAATCTTTATAATTAAGGAAAGAATAGTCAAAACGACCCTTAAAACGTGTGGAGAATTCCTAAGCTGCCTGGGATTGCGCAGCCTGTGACGGGCCGTCGTGCCTGCGACGGTCCGTCACGATGGCCGTCGCCACCTCCCAAATTCCTGGTGGTCTGTGACGGCCCGTCACCCCTGTGACGGTCCGTCCTGCACCTCCGTCATGACGGTCAGAAACTCGTTTCTTGCACCAAATTCTCAAAAGTTGAAGTGTTTTGCAACGGAACTCACGACGGTTCGTCGTGTATGTGACGGCACGTCCTGCAGGTCCGTCACAATTTACAGAGAGTCGATTTTAATATCCAATTTGAAGAATTCTAAGTGTCATGGGACGACACCTCCTCGACGGGCCGTCGTGACCACGACGGTCCGTCGGGACACACGTCGTCTCAGCCAGTTTTCCCCGTAATTCAATCTGTTGCTCAAACGACTAAACAGGTCGTTACAGATACCTACAATGTGTATGAGATATTCACATGTTTGCTTCGTTCACCCACATGTTTAAATTCAGTGAGTTTTGAATAGATTTTTTGATTAATATTTAAATTCTAGATGAACAATTGTTGAATTCCTGCGTGTTGAGTTGTAGCATGTTCCAGTTGATTGGATTCATGTTTAAGGGTTATTTTTCGGGTCTAATGTATTAGGTATTGAGGTTATTAGTGAATCTAAGTGATTGGGGTGAGATCCAGGGAAGTTTAGGATGCTTAGAGATGAAAAAGAGAGAAGAAAAGTCGGAGGTCATGTTTGAAAAGACTTGGTACGGCACGCCTACTAGAGCCCCTTAGGAAAACCTCTATCCAAAAGTCTCAAGCCAACCGCGCCAGCCATAGTGCCTCAGACCAAGTCAGTCTGTCAGGATCTTAAGCTCCGCACCTCTTAGAGATCCAAGGTAAACTTAAGACCCCGTTATTCCCCTATCATTTCATACTAGTTCCTAAATTATGTACTTGTGATTCCTAGTCAATTCCAATACTGTAAGGTACATATCATGATGAAAATTTCATCCTTATAAATGATTCATGATCCTTGAATCCATAATACAATTCAAAGGAAAGTTAAGATCAATGTTAAAGATGTTACGAGTCATGAAGGTTAAAAAACAAGTCAAAGTAAGTTCTTAAACTTTTAATGAGTCTTAAAAATACAATTTAACATTGTTGTAAGGCTTGAGCAAAGAGTAATGAGTTGTGTAATAATCTCAAAAGTTTTAAGGGAGCTAAGTATTCCCGAAGAGTTAAGCTTCATGTTTAACAAAGAGTAAAGAGTTGAGTTCAGTATTCGAAAGTTATAAGGGAAGTAAGTATTTTCTAAGAGTTACAAATATTTTCAAATTTTATAAGGGGAAACTAAGATTTCCTAATCGTGTTTTGAACAAGAAAACAGAATATTGATTCCAAGAAGTAATTTTAAAGCTAAAATGGGTGGTGAAAATTATCTCAAACAGAGAAGGAAAGTCATTTTAAAAGCATGAGCTAAAGTATATTTTTGGAATAGTATTGAGCACCGATATGGGGATGAGAGTTATTAATTTTAGTGTCCATGTAAACCATATAGCCATCATGGTTATCAGTGTCATACGTTGAACATGATCACGTAAGTTTGGTAATTGGATATAATAGGTTGAGGATGTTTAATGCGACGAAAAAGTTTAGGATAGTTCTGGAAGCCTAGGTGAGATGCAGTATCACTACTTAGGCTCATTGTGGTGGTTGTCGGTTAGAGAAAATCCCACATAACTATATTTATTTCATATATAAGTAAAGTTGAATTTTCTACTACATTTTTATGAAATTAGTTGATTCACAATTTTAAAATCGTTATATATATTGAGTGTGATTAATAGTTGTGTTTAGCAGAGGAAGGTATGTTCATCTTATTCTCATTAAGCCTAAGCTGTTATATAACATTCAAACTGGAATAGTCGTATGTTCAACGTACTGATGCCAATTGACCTGCATTGTCTTATGATTCAGACGTAGATAACCTGGATCAGCACCCATTTCTTCGTTGATTCAGTTGAGTATTCGGAGTCAATGGCGAGCCTCCTTGCATTCTAGAGGATCCTTTTAAAAGCTTTTAGTCTTGTTTCGTTGTTAGAATGTTGTGGTTTGTCCCAAGATTAATCTTAGTACTTCTAGAAGCGTGTTATATTTATCTATAAACAAATTCCCTCTAATGTTTCTTGCGTATGTTTTAGATTATCAAACCTCCACAAAGAGCAGTCAGAGGTCGACCTCCAAAAGAAATGTTTAGGAACCATAGGTACCTAACGCACAGAATGTGCAATCTCAAGGGGAAGTACCAATGTTGTGTTCCGAGAGGGTATTCGAATGCTAAGTAAAGGGATTACTAATTAAGTCAAGCAACAATGGGGAGCTCGACAAGAACAGGTTGTCACTTCTGGCTTTCAGAATTATTGAGGATGAATCCCTCAAGCTTCATTGGGTTGAGTACTACATAGGATCCAGAGAACTTGATGGAAGATTTGAAAAAGGTATTCCATTTGATGTATGTAATTGATACTGAGAGAGTTCAACAAGATGCATATCTACTAAAGAATGTGGCTAGTACTTGGTTTCATCAGTGGAAGGAGGATAGAGATGAAGATGCACCAAAATCGAGTTGGGCTAGCTTTGAAGAAGCTTTCTTGGGGCGCTTCTTTCCCTTGAAAAATTAAGGAACCAAAGGTTTGGGATCTCCTACCTCTTAAATAGGAATCCTTGAGTCTTCAGGAATCTGGGTTGAAGATCACCCAACTATCTCTCTTTTCTCTTGAGATGGTTAAAGATTTGATGAGTAGAATGTGCTTATTTGTTGCTGGCTTGGGTCTCTCTTCAAGCAAAGATGGTAGGGCTTCAATGTTGATTAGGAATATGAGCATTTCAAGGTTAATGGTCTATGTGCAACAAGTGGAAAAATAAAAGCTGAGGGATAGAGAGTACTAAAGGAACAAAAAAGCTAAGACGGGGAATGAATATGCTCAACAGACTGGTTTAAGTGGACCACAATCTCAAAAACAAAAATGTCATGAACCATTATCTACTAGTGCACTTGCACCCAAAAACAGAGGTGCCTATAATGGTCAGAATTCTCAGAAATTCAATGGCAGACAAGCCCAATCCCAAGGTAGTGTAGCACAAGGAAGGAGTTGGGCTACTACATATGCTATGTTTGGTAGAAACCATCCTTGAAGTTTTCTTGATGGCCAGTCAGGTTGCTTTATGTGTGGTCAACAGGGTCGATTCATGATATAGTTCCTAAGAATAATCAAGTGGTAGAGTCAAGAAAATAAAGCTCAGTATGCATAAGTTGCTCTACGAGACAAGGTTGAACTTAGAGGAGCCACTTGTGGCACTAGTAGAGGGGCAAATCGTCTCTCTGCAATCACTTGCCGCAAGAGCAAAAAAACACCCCTGATGTTCTCACGGGTATGATAAAAGTAGTTACTTTTGATGTTTATACTTTGTTTGACCAATTAATAAGTTTTATCTTTTGTAACTCCTTATGTTGTAAATCATTTTGAGATTTTTCCCTAGGAACTTTTTGAACCTTTCTATGTTTCAACCCTTGGTTAAAAGTCAATTCTTGTGGAAAGAGTCTATCGTGATTGTCCTATCTTTGTCAATCACAACAACACCATGATAAACCTACTAGAGTTGGACATGGTGGATTTTGATGTCATTTTAGATATTGACTAGATCTATGATTGTTTTGCGTCAATAGAATGTAGAAGTCAACTTGTTAAATTTCTAATTTCTAACGACTCAGTAAGAGAGTTTAGTGGTAGTTCAGTAGTACAGAAGGGTAAAGTTATTCATACCTTAAGGGGAGGAAGTTAGTTTCAAAGCGATGTATCTATCACATAATCCGAGTGAATGACTAAGTTTTGTGGTACCTTCCGTTAGTCATTTCCTATATTAAAAGAGTTTCCAAAAGTCTTTCATGATGATCTACCGGAGTCCCTCCTAAGTATAAATAGACTTAGTTGTAGACATCATTCAGATACCCATCATATCATTATTCCGCCATATAGAATGATACAAGCAGAATTAAAACACTTGAAAGAGAAGTCGAAAGATCTGTTAACCAAAGGTTTTATTTGAGCATGTGGCTAACCTTGGGGTGCAATGTTTATTCTGGAGATGGAGAATTCAAGGTTAATGGTCTATGTCCAACAAGTGGAAAAAGAAAAGCTGAGAGATAGAAAGTAATAGAGAAATAAGAAGGCTAAGACAGAGAATGAATATGGTCAATAGAAGATTGATCAAAGTGGACCACAAGTTCAGAAACCAAAAGGGCATGCATTGCTCAGGCCCTTCTAAAAAAAATACATGCACCATCATTTACTAGTTCACTGGCGCCTAAACCAGAGGTGAGTATAATGACAAGAATTCTATGAACTTTACGGTGTAAACCATGTCACGACCGAAATCAATACCCCTGATGAGATCGGCGTTGTTGACCTCTAAGAGGTTGGAGACAAGCCTACATACGTCTTCATTACTTTATCTATGCTAATTTTAACAGAAACTTTGAATTTTTTTTTTACTTAAACTTTATATTGGAAAACATTGATCTCGCATAATACTATCTACGTAAACTCATAAGCATACACAAAAACCATCTAAAGTAAGATAATTAAATGAAAGATATATTCATAAATATAGAGTTGCCAAAATGGCACCAATACAACGTCTGAAAGTAAATATGAAAGAAAAGCTAATGGAACATACTCCAGTAGCTCATGCCTACGTCTACGCTAGAATATATCAGTAAGCATCCTCGAAAGCATGGGGCCTACCAGATCCGGATGAAAGCTCTACATCAGGATAACTTCTGCGTCGACTTGTAAGCCCTAATGTCCAGCTATACCTGCACCTAAAAGTAGATAAATGTATGAAATTATTTCATACTTATACTAAGTAAGGGTATATGCAAGAACACTCCACGGACATGCATGATTTAGAATGGATCTATCCTAACGATATGAGTTATGGAATGTCAAGTCAGTGGACATGCCAAAATTTGATTAGGAAAGTCATGCCATGAGAGAAACATGCACCATCATATGTATTATGTTGCATACATCACATAACATATTGAATATAACACATAACATATTACATATAGCACATATCATATTTTATTGCATTCGTTCATATGCCATGAGACACTGGAACCATGGAGTTAACATTAGGACTTCCCAAAATGAGGGCTCAACATATGGGACTTCAACTAGGGAGCATTCTTTAGCAAACAAAGAGTCTACTTTATTCATTCAGACGTAGTTCATTTCATTTCATTCATAGGCTACTGCAAACACCAGCTATACTTAGGATGTAGTTTAAGACTCTCATTGTGTTCAATGTGCAATGACTAAGAATGACCTAGTGTCATTATATAAGTCTAGTTGAGCTCTTGATTATCCTACCCAAACACCTATTTTGTCATTCATTTCATTATGTGCATTACATGAAGCTGACCTCTTTCTTTCTTTGGGAACTTTAACTTTAACTGACATTGATCATGTGAGCATCATGAAATCTAGTGTCTATCCCACATAGAAAAGAGGTGGAATCACCGTCTAAAGTGAAATCAAAATATGCTAGCATATATAGGGGGTTGAACCCTAGTAGATCCCTATGTTTGTTGCACAGGTTCAAATACTATGAATATAAGGAGACCCATACCCATCTTGACAGAAAGTCTCATCTAATGAGAATTACATGAACTTTTGCCTTCCTGAAAGAAGGAATTGCCACTCATAGCCAGCCTATTGGTGCTTAGTATAAAATTCCATTACATTCATCTCATACATCATACAAGTTGGCTTCTAGCATGAACAAAACATAACTTATTAGATGATTTCTCAGCATATCATTAGTATTAAGTATATATTAACTTCAATACATTCGTTAGAGTGTTCATAGAGACTGTTCTTGTCATTAACTTTACACTCTTATAGATGAGTACATTTTTGTAACATTTACTTAGGCTCATTTGAGATTGCTCTCATATTTCACATTAGCCTCTTATCATATTGTCACAACATTGATTAGCTTTAGCACAGTTTCCCTTCATAATTACTCACCCCTTTTTAGGTGAATGTTCATTTCTCATATGTGAATGCTCTTGGACTTTTACTGCATTTCACACTCTTACCTAACCCTTCTGGGGTCACATCATTCATCACATAATATCTTAGGTTCACTTACTTTATAAAGTTATGCTGGACTTATGAGTCCACAGACACAAGCATGAGCCTTCATTTGTACTTCGTCTAAGTGAGTCATACTTACCCAACGCTATGTGGTGCAAGACTTATGCATCTCTTAAGTATGACAAGATCAATTAGTATCCTAAAAGGAAACATTTATTTAATCATTTATTCATGTAACGACCTGTTTAATCGTTTTGAGCAGCAGATTTTATTTTTGGAAAACTGGCTGAGACGACGGACCCCATGACGGACCGTCATGGGCACGACGGACCGTCGCAGGGTCTCGTTTCAAAACACTTAAAATTCTGAAATTGGGTATTGAAAATCGACTCTCTGAACTTCGTAACGGAATGGCAGGACGGACCGTCACAGACCCTTTGGTGGAAATTGGGTCTCTGAACTTTGCAACGACCTGCAGGACGGACCGTCGCAGGCACGATGGGCCGTCACAGGCTGCGTAATCCCAGGCCGGGTCGAATTTCATTACACGTTTTAAGGGACATTTTTGACTATTCTTGCTTAAATTATAAAGTTAGTGGGTTAATTTTAATAAATCTAATTACTTGGGGGTTAAAAGAGGTAACCTTGAGTTAATTAGTGGGGTATTATTGTCATATTTTATACTTAATTATATGCTAATTAGGGTAAAAGAAAGAGGGTTTTGAATAAGAAAAATAGAAAGAACAAAGAGAAAGAGAGGTAATCGAACGAGAAGAGAGAAACAAAGCTTGGGAAATCGCTTGCTTGATCACGAATCTTCGGTGGAGGTAGGTTATGGTTTTTATGCTATTCGTAGTAAACTCTTAATAGCGAATGATATGTATTGGTAGTATTGTAAATCCTTCTATATGCTTAATTGTATGCTTGCATGAATATGATTATGTAATTGTGAATAAATAAGCATGATGAAGCTATGAATCCCAAATCTTAAAAGATAACCCTAATCTACTTTGTTTATGATGATGCCTTGGTATAAAAGAAGCCTTGATGAACTAACAAAGTCGTAGATTTAGGGGATCGGGTGTCACCAACCGACACGTAGATTTAGGGGGACCGGGTGTCACGAACCGACACGTAGAAATAGAGGATCGGGTGCCACGTTCCGGTACCAGGATAGAAATAGAGGATCGGGTGCCACGTTCCGGTACCAGGATAGAAATAGAGGATCGGGTGCCACGTTCCGGTACCAGGATAGAAATATGAGGATCAGAGTGCCACGTTCTGGCACCAGGATAGTATATGGATCGGGTGCCACGTTCCGGTACCAGGATAGAATGAGGATCGGAGTGTCACGTTCTGACACCAGGATAGTATATGGATCGGGTGCCACGTTCCGGTACCAGGATAGAAATATGAGGATCAGAGTGCCACGTTCTGGCACCAGGATAGTATATGGATCGGGTGCCACGTTCTGGTACCAGGATAGAAATATGAGGATCAGAGTGCCACGTTCTGGCACCAGGATAGTATATGGATCGGGTGCCACGTTCTGGTACCAGGATAGAATGAGGATCGGAGTGTCACGTTCCAACACCAGGATAGTATATGGAGCGGAGTGTCACGTACCGACACGAGAGGAATAAAGATAATGAATCTTGAAATATGTTAATATAGTCAATCTAATGAACCTAATTCCCAAATGAGTATGGTATTGAGGCTTGAGTCCTCATGTTTGGACTTGGCGGTATTTATTAATGATGAAAGTACTTGTTGTGCTACATGTTAAGTATTGTAGTTGATGTATGATATAACTTGATATATACTGTTCTCTATTTTGAGTTGGCCGATGATATCTACTCAGTACCCGTGTTTTGTACTTACCCCTACTTTTATGTTTTCTTCCTTGTTATTTGTGGAGTGCAGCAAAAGGACCGTCATCTTCAACTCAATCGCAACTCTAGCCAGTCTTCACTACACCGGATTTCAGGGTGAGCTAATGTTTCTAGCTTGGACTGGATCTTCTTCTTCAAGTCTTGATGCCTTGAACTTCCGGCATGGACTGGCTTTGTAATTGCTTTAGCTTCATAGAATACTCTTAGTTTAGTAATTTGATCATAGATGTTCTTGTGATGATGACTTCCTGATTTTGGGGAATAATAGATATTGAATTTTAGAAGTTAATGAATTGGTTTTTATTAATGAGTTTAAGTCTTCCGCATTACTTTCTGTCGATATTATATTGAAATGTTAAGGGCTAGATTGGTTGGTTCGCTCACATAGGAGGGTAAATGTGGGTGCCAGTCGCGGCTTGGTTTTGGGTCGTGACAAACTTGGTATCAGAGCATTAGGTTCGTTGGTCTCATCACACAAGAACGAGTCTAGTAGAGTCTTAAGGAACGGTAGGGGGACACCTTTACTTTTCTTTGAGAGGCTATAAGACTTTGGGAAAATTCCATTCTTTCTTTCTTTCTTTCGTGCTACTACTTGAATCCAATTGGTATCTAGGTGATACAAATTTGTATCTGACCATCTTCATTCTATTTTGCAGATGGTTAGAACTAGAGCAACGACTGCGCCAACACCAACACCGACACCGGCAAGACAAGAAGCATCTGAGCCAGCCACTGGGGCTGTAGCTCGAAGAGGAGTAGCGGCAAGACGCCGTGGTAGAGGTCGTGGGAGGACGTCCTCTAGAGGAAGAGGACAAGTACCTAGCCCATCCGATGCTAGGGCGGTGACTCCTCCACTGACTGAGGAAGTAGTAAGAGAGGGTGAGGAAGGGGAGAATGATCAAGTGCAAAATGAGGAATTGCCACCCCAACCTACCCCAGAGATAATCAATCAGGTTCTTGCTTATCTTAGCGGGTTATCTGATCAGGGTCAGGCACCTCCAGTGTTTTCTGCACCAACACCTCCGGTTTCAGAGATACGACATGCCGCTGCTGGGGCTCCCCGCATGGATGCCTCATTGGAAATAGGCATGTTTCCTCGGTTGACTACAGGGCGTATCATGACAAATGATCAGCATGAGCTTTTTAGTAAGTTCTTGAAATTGAAATGTCCAGTATTTAAGGGTGCTGAATCAGAGGATGCCTACGATTTTCTGGTTGATTGTCATAAGCTACTACACAAGATGGGAATAGTAGAACGGTTTGGTGTGGAGTTTGTGACTTATCAGTTCCAAGGAAAAGCCAAAATGTGGTGGTGGTCAAATATAGAGTGTCAACCAACAGAGGCACCACCTATGACTTGGGCCTCATTCTCTAGCTTGTTTATGGAGAAGTATATCCCCCGGACTTTGAGGGATAGGAAAAGAGATGAGTTCTTGAGCCTAGAGCAAGGTAGGATGTCGGTTACTGCTTATGAGGCTAGGTTTCGCGTACTATCCAGATATGACACCCAACTTTGTTTCAGTCCACAAGAACGGATTCGCCGTTTTGTGAAGGGGTTGAGGTCAGAGTTGCGGATTTCAGCCTTACAAGTAGCGGCTACATCGAAATCCTTTCAGGAAGTGGTAGACTTCGTAATAGAGGTGGAAGGAATAAAGCCAGATGACTTCACTATGGCGTCGACATCAAAAAGGTTTCGAAAGTGAGGTGAGTTTAATGGTTCTTATTCTAGAGGACAGGGTTCCGGAGGTTACTCAGTCTGACCAATTCAGTCTTCACTACAAACTATAGTTGGGGGTCGACCTCAGACCGGTCAACACTTCTCTGAGAGGCCGATGCTTGAATCCAGAGAATGTTATGGAAGTGGGGAGACTGGACACATTAAGAGGTATTGTCCAAAACAGAGTTACAGACCTCCAATGGTTAGAGGTAGAGGTGGTTATGGAAGAGGCCGTCATTCTGGAGGACGCAGTAGTCGAGGTAATGGTGGTAACCAAAACGGCCGAGGTGATAGGCAAACTGGAGCCACTACATCACAACATGGTAGGGGCAACGGGCAGACAGGTGATAGGTCAAATTGTTATGCTTTCCTGGGAGATCGGAGGCGGAGACATCTGATGCTGTTATCACAGGTAATCTTCTAGTGTGTGATTGCATGGCTTTTGTATTGTTTCATCCTGGATCCACATTTTCTTACGAATCCTTCTCATTTGCTAATGGTCTTAATTTATATTGTGAATTACTTGACATGCCTATTCGTGTTTCTACTCCGGTGGGTGAGTCTGTGATAGTTGAAAAAGTATATAGGTCTTGTTTGGTGAATTTTGTGGGGAGCAATACTTATGTAGACTTGGTTATCTTAGAAATGGTTGATTTTGATGTAATTCTGGGTATGACTTGGCTTTCTCCAAATTTTACGATCTTGGATTGTAATGCTAAAACTGTGACGTTAGCCAAGCCTGGGACAGATCCGTTAGTGTGGGAGGGCGACTACACTTCCAATCCGGTTCGTATCGTGTCCTTTCTTTGTGCTAAGAAGATGGTTAGTAAGGGTTGTTTAGCTTTCTTGTCACATCTCAGGGATGACACTACCCAAGTACCTTCGATTGAGTCGGTTTCGTTAGTCCGTGAGTTTTTGGATATGTTCCCTGCAGATCTTCCTGGTATGCCACCGGATAGGGACATCGACTTCTGTATTGATCTTGAACCGGGTACTCGCCCCATTTCTATACCCCCTTATAGAATGGCTCCCAGGGAGTTAAGAGAGTTAAAGGCCCAACTTCAAGAGTTGTTGAGCAAAGGCTTCATTAGACCAAGTGAATCTCCTTGGGGTGCTCCGGTGTTATTTGTGAAGAAGAAGGATGGGAGTTTTCGGATGTGCATAGACTACCGGCAGTTGAACAAAGTAACTATTAAGAACAAGTGTCCTCTTCCTCGCATTGATGACTTGTTCGATCAGTTACAAGGTGCTTGTGTTTTCTCTAAGATTGACTTGAGATTCGGTTATCATCAATTGAAAATACGGGCAACGGATGTGCCAAAGACTGCTTTTCGAACCAGGTATGGGCACTTCGAATTTGTAGTGATGTCTTTTGGTTTTACGAATGCCCCTGCTGCGTTCATGAGCTTGATGAACGAGATTTTTAAGCCATCTTTGGATCTCTTTGTGATCGTATTTATTGATGATATACTGATATACTCTAAAAGTAAGAAGGAACATGAGGAGCATTTGAGAATTGTATTGGAAATGTTGAGGGAGAAAAAGCTTTATGCCAAGTTCTCTAAGTGTGAGTTTTGGCTAGGTGCAGTGTCCTTCTTGGGGCATGTAGTTTCTTAGGATGGAGTGATGGTGGATCCTTCTAAGATTGGGACAGTGAAGAATTGGGTAAGACCTACTAATGTGTCAGAAATAAGGAGCTTTGTTGGGTTAGCTAGCTATTACCGTCGATTTGTCAAGGGATTCTCTTCCATTGCCTCCCAATTGACGAACTTGACTAAGCAGAATGTTCCATTTGTATGGTCGGACGAATGTGAGGAAAGCTTTTAGAAGCTCAAGACCCTGTTGACTACTGCACCAATTCTCACCTTGCCCGTGGAAAGTAAGAATTTCATTGTTTATTGTGATGCATCCTATTCGGGTTTGGGTGCAGTGCTAATGCAAGAGAAGAATGTGATTGCTTATGCTTCAAGACAATTAAAAGTGCATGAACGTAACTATCCAACTCATGATTTGGAATTGGCCGCGGTATCGTTCGCATTAAAGCAATGGAGGAACTATTTACATGGGGTTAAGTGTGAAGTATACACGGATCATCGTAGCCTACAGAATGTCTTTACTCAGAAAGATTTGAACTTGAGACAGAGGAGATGGATGGAACCACTGAAGGACTACGACATCACTATCTTGTATCATCCGAGAAAAGCGAATGTTGTGGCGGATGCTTTAAGTAGAAAGGCGGGAAGCATGGGAAGTCTAGCTCACTTGCAAGCTTATAGACGCCCATTGGCTAGAGAAGTTCAGATTCTGGCTAATGACCTTATAAGATTAGAAGTGAATGAGAAGGGAGGATTTTTAGCTTGTGTAGACGCAAGATCTTCCTTCCTTGACAAGATCAAGGGAAAGCAGTTTAATGATGAGAAATTGATCCGGATCCGAGATAAAGTGTTGCAAGGGAAGGGTATGTGTACCCCGCATCGATGATTTGATCAACACTATTCTGACAGAGGCTCATAGTTCAAGGTATTCTATACATCCAGGTGCAACCAAGATGTACCGTGACCTAAAGCAACACTTTTGGTGGAGTAGAATGAAGCGTGATATTGTTGATTTTATTGCCAAATGTCGAAACTGTCAACAAGTAAAGTATGAACACCAGAGGCCCGGAGGAATACTTCGGAGAATGCCCATTCCTGAATGGAAGTGGGAGAGAATTGCAATGGATTTCGTGGTTGGTCTTCCCAAGACAATGGGTAAGTATGACTCCATTTGGGTGATTGTTGATAGGTTAACTAAGTCTGCTCACTTTATTCCGGTCAAGGTGACTTACGATGCACAAAAGTTAGCCAAGATCTACATATCGAAAGTGGTTTGATTGCATGGGGTTCCACTCTCCATCATATCAGATAGGGGTACGCAGTTTACTTCTATGTTTTGGAAAACATTGCATGTTGAATTGGGTACTAGGTTGGACCTGAGTACCGCATTTCACCCTCAGACCGATGGTCATATGAGCGAACGATTCAAGTGTTGGAGGATATGCTTCGTGCTTGTGTGATAGAATTTGGTGGTCATTGGGATAACTTTTTACCCTTAGCGGAGTTTTCATACAATAACAGTTATCACTCAAGTATTGACATGGCCCCATTTGAAGCATTGTATGGTTGGAGATGTAGGTCTCCCATTGGGTGGTTTGATGCATTTGAGGTTAGACCTTGGGGTACAGACCTTTTGAGGGATTCTTTAGAGAAAGTGAAATCTATTCAAGAAAAGTTTTTAGCGGCGCAAAGTAGGCAAAAGGAACATGCGGATCGAAAGGTTAGAGACTTAGAGTTCATGGAGGGTGAACAAGTCTTGTTGAAGGTTTAGCCCATGAAAGGGGTGATGCCGTTTGGTAAAAGAGGTAAACTGAGCCTAAGGTATATTGGTCCCTTTGAAGTACTTAAGCGAGTAGGGGAGGTGGCTTATGAGTTAGCCTTGCCTCCAGGTCTGTCCGGAGTGCATCCTGTATTTCATGTGTCTATGTTGAAAAGATACCATGGGGATGGAAACTACATTATCCATTGGGATTCAGTTTTGCTTGATTAGAATTTGTCTTATGAGGAGGAACCTGTTGCTATTTTAGATAGAGAAGTCTGCAAGTTGAGTTCGAGGGAGATTGCATCCATCAAGGTTCAATGGAAGAATCGGCCGGTTGAAGAAGCCACTTGGGAGAAGGAGGCCTATATGCAAGAAAGATACCCACACTTGTTTAAAGATTCAGGTATTCCTTCTCGCCCTTGTTTTCCTTCTTGTGATCATTCGAGGACGAACGATGGGTAAATTGGTATCTATTGTAACGACCTGTTTAGTCGTTTTGAGCAGCAGATTTTATTTCTGGAAAACTAGCTGAGACGACAGACCCCACGACGGACCGTCATGGGCACGACGGACCGTCGCAGGGTCTCGTTTCAAAACACTTAGAAATTCTGAAATTGGGTACTGAAAATCGACTCTCTGAACTTCGTAACCGAATGGCAGGACGGACCGTCACAGACCCTTTCGTGGAAATTGGGTCTCTGAACTTTGCGACGACCTGCAGGACGGACCGTCGCAGGCACGATGGGCCGTCACAGGCTGCGTAATCCCAGGCCGGGTCGGATTTCTTTACACGTTTTAAGGGACGTTTTTGACTATTCCTGCTTTAATTATAAAGTTAGTGGGTTAATGTTAATAAATCTAATTACTTGGGGGTTAAAAGAGGTAACCTTGAGTTAATTAGTGGGGTATTATTGTCATCTTTTATACCTAATTATATGCTTATTAGGGTAAAAGAAAGAGGGTTTTGAATAAGAAAAATAGAAAGAACAAAGAGAAAGAGAGGGGATCGAACGAGAAGAGAGAAACAAAGCTTGGGAAATTGCTTGCTTGATCACGAATCTTCGGTGGAGGTAGGTTATGGTTTTTATGCTATTCGTAGTAAACTCTTAATTGCGAATGATATGTATTGGTAGTATTGTAAATACTTCTATATGCTTAATTGTATGCTTGCATGAATATGATTATGTAATTGTGAATAAATAAACATGATGAAGCTATGAATCCCAAAGCTTGAAAGATAACCCTAATCTACTTTGTCACGAACCGACACGTAGATTTAGGGGGACCTGGTGTCACGAACCGACACGTAGAAATAGAGGATCGGGTGCCACGTTCCGGTACCAGGATAGAAATAGAGAATCGGGTGCCACGTTCCGGTACCAGGATAGAATAAGGATCGGAGTGTCACGTTCCGACACCAGGATAGTATATGGATCGGGTGCCACTTTCCGGTACCAGGATAGAATGAGGATCGGAGTGTCACGTTCCGACACCAGGATAGTATATGGATCGGGTGCCACGTTCCGGTACCAGGATAGAATGAGGATCGGAGTGTCACGTTCCGACACCAGGATAGTATATGGATCGGGTGCCACGTTCCGGTACCAGGATAGAATGAGGATCGGAGTGTCACGTTACGACACCAGGATAGTATATGGATTGGGTGCCACGTTCCGGTACCAGGATAGAAATATGAGGATCCGAGTGCCACGTTGCGGCACCAGAATAGTATATGGAGCGGAGTGTCACGTACCGATACGAGAGGAATAAAGATAATGAATCTTAAAATATGTTAATATACTCAATCTAATGAACCTAATTCCCAAATGAGTATGGTATTAAGGCTTGAGTCCTCATGTGTGAACTTGGCGGTATTTATTAATGTTGAAAGTACTTGTATGATATTACTTGATATCTACTGTTCTCTATTTTGAGTTGGCCGATGATATCTACTCAGTACCTGTGTTTTGTACTGACCCCTACTTTTATGTTTTCTTCCTTGTTATTTGTGGAGTGCAGCAAAAGGACCGTCGTCTTCAACTCAATCGCAACTCTAGCCAGTCTTCACTACACCGGATTTCAGGGTAAGCTAATGTTTTTAGCTTGGATTGGATCTTCTTCTTCAAGTCTTGATTCCTTGAACTTCCGGCATGGACTAGCTTTGTAATTGCTTTATCTTCTTAGAATACTCTTAGTTTAGTAATTTGATCATAGATGTTCTTGTGATGATGACTTCCAGATTTTGGGGAATAATAGATGTTGAATTTTAGAAGTTAATGAATTGGTTTCTATTAATGAGTTTAAGTCTTCTGCATTACTTTCTGTCGATATTATATTGAAACGTTAAGGGCTAGATTTGTTGGTTCGCTCACATAGGAGGGTAAATGTGGGTGCCAGTCACGGCTCGGTTTCGGGTCGTGACAATTCATGTATGACTTATGTGCCAAGAAGGAATTGGGCAAGGGAACCCTATTTCAAATTCCTTGTATAACACTTAGTTTTCTATATAATTTTTGTTGACATAATATTCTTGGCTAGGGAACTTGAGATCCATCCCACACACCTACACTTCCTTTCTTTCTTTTTCTTGATTTGTTTGTATTACTTATTTTGGAGTGGGGGACCACATTCCATTGTTTTTTCTTTCTCACATGATTTCTTCATTTAGACCAAGAGGGTGTGGGATCGATTCCCTGCAACCCCACCCTATTTTTATTTATAATTTCTCCTTACTTTCGCATTCGGACCAGAGGTTGTGGGTTCCATTCCCACATATATCACTTTTTTAATTAATTTTCTATAACTTGTATATGGTGAGGTCTTGGGTTCATTCCCAGTGACCTCATGCATTTTTAAAAAAATTCAAAACTAATATTTTTTTTACAATAAGCTGGCAGAAACCAAATTTCCAAAAAGCTTAAACTTTGATCCCATTTTTGCTGTCCATTTTCTCACCCTCTTTCACATTAAACATTAAGACATTTTGAGTAATTTGTAGGGAGATCCTTAGGTGCATTTTCAAGGTTAATTTCAGTCAAGAATTATCATTCAATTCAGAACCTTTGTAATCCTATGAATATCACATTTTTAACATATTTGTATCCACATAATTTATAACATTTTAACATGTCAATATCAATCTTAAAACTATGTTTAATTCACGACACACACATGCACAAACAAGTTAACGAATTTCACATTTCATAAAATTTCTTTTTCATTTATACATAATTCCAAATATACATTCAAACACGTAATCACAACCAGACCTAGAATCATCTACCTGAAGTCATACCAATGCATTCTTGAATCTTTCAAAAGATCTAATGACAATGGCATGCAACGGGGACAACATTAGTTTTCGATTGTGAATATACTGAACCTTAGGGATCTCTTGGGAAAGGGACCAAGAGGGAAGAAAACCCATACCTGAAGTCGTTCAAAGATGTTCTTACGTGTTGCTACCCCCCCCCCCCACACACTCTAAGACAACATCTCACCACCAAAATGACAAGCACAATCTGTCGATAATTTCATTTTCTATTTTTGTTTTTGAAGCTTATTTTGCTTCTTAGTTTTAGCGTTTAAGTTCTTGATGAACTTTATCTTTTGTTCTGTTCTTTTGTTATACTCAAGAAAAATCGTGCAAGTGAGGTAGAAGTAGATAGAGATGTGAGAATGAGTGGTAGCTTATGAGTAGGAGATTTAGTTTGGAATTAGTAAAACTAGGACTCCTCATAAATTAATAAAATCTTATTTTTTAAAGGCATAGTTGAAATTACTAATTATGCCCTTACTTAAATCAGATAATTATAATAAATTAATAAATTTAACATTGCCTCCAAGAGGGATTGAACTCGGGTGAAGCTTAACTTGCGAAAAAGGGTCAAATTTGGCCAACCCTACTCGAATTGACCTCCACTTTACATTAATTTATTAAATACATAGGGTAATTACAATACTACCCCTAGCCTGGACAAGACCATTTTACCAGTAGACCCTCTAAACCTAAGATTACCCCTTTAAAGTCCATGAAAAACTAATTCAGGTGAATTTCTTCAATTTGGGTGCCCTATATGGTTGGTTCTCACCTTGTCTAGCTAAAATAACTCACAAAGTTGGTTGTATTGGCTAGTGAATAGGTTTTGAGGTATGGTTCTATGCGCAACAAGCCGTGTTAACCTGGTCTAATCCACGCATTCTAGGTACGCTTAAGCATTACTTAGCAGAGGAATTTTCAGGTTATTACATTACACCCCCCCTTAGGAACATTCGACCTTGAATTACACTTATAATTATCTAGTATGATGCAAGTCATATCATAAAATAAGTACTTTAAACTATTAAGAAATATAAACAAATAATAGATGAGACGAGGAAACTTAAACTTAAGAGTAAGGAGTCTAACCTCAAGAGTTGAAAAGATGAGGATAGTGGGATATCATACCGGCCTCGGTCTCCCTCGTAGCACCCTCAACAAGATGGTTTCTCCACTACACCTTCACCATCTAAACCTCCTTATTTCTCAGCCCCTTTATCTTCCAGTCTAAAATCTCAACAAGAACCTCCTCATAGGATAAGTCTTCATCAACCCCCAAACATTAAATAGGAAGAATCAATGCTGGATAAACAAAGGAACTTCTTTAACATAAACACATGAATGACTAGATGAACAGAAGCTAGCTCCAAAGGAAATGCAAACTCATAGGCCACGTTATCCAGATGTTATACAATATCGTATGGCCCAACGTACCTCGGACTCAACATCCCCTTACTGCCAAAACTCATCACCCCTTTCATGGGTGATAACTTCAAGTATACTTGGTCACTATCATCAAACTCTAAGGTTCGCTTCCTGTTATCTGCATAAGACTTCTACCGACTTAAATCAGTAGCCAACTTGTCCCTAATCACCCTGAGCTTCTCTAAGGCTTCATGAATGATCTATGGACGCAAAATAGATGACTCTCCAACCTCAAACCTCCCAACTAGAGACCTACACCCTTACCATATAGTGCCTCATATTGTGCCATCCCTAGACTGGAGTGATATTATATAAGAACTCTGTCAATGGCAAACGGTCGTCGTAACTACCTCTAAAGTTTATCACGCACGCCCTCAACATGTCCTCCAATGTTTAAATGGTGCGCTCTGCCTGCCCATTTATCTGAGGATAAAAGGCAGTACTGAGCTTTACCTGCGTGCCTAAGCTCTTTAGGAAGGATCTCCAGAAATGCGAAGTGAATTGAGCTTCTTTATCTAAAATAATAGACAAAGGAATTCCATGCCACCTCACAATCTCATCAATGTAGAGTCTCCCATAATCCTCAGCCTTATAAGTAGACTTCAAAGGGATAAAATGGGAAGACTTAGTACTCTCGTCCACAATAACCCATATGGAGTCATGTTGTCTCCTAGTCCTCTTAAGACCAACCACGAAGTCCATGTTAATGTCCTCCCACATCAAAGTCAGAACCCCAAAAATCTGAGTGAGGCCACAAGGCTTAAGGTTCTCCTCTTTAACCTGCTGACAATTCGTAAACTTGTCCACATAATCAGCAATGTCCTTCTTCATGCTATCCCACCAATATATCTTCTTCAGGTCATGATACACCTTGGTGGAACCTGTATGTATCGAATACCTGGCACCATGGGCCTCTGCATCAATCTTGGTCCATAAATCATCCACGTCTGGTACAAACAGTCTGTCCTAGTACCTACGTATGCCGTCACCTCCTAAAGCAAAGGACTCATTCATCTTTACCAACACTGAGTCCTTCAACTCCATCAACACAGGATCAAGTTGCTGACCCTTCTTGACTCCAGCTACCAAGGATGATTCAGAACTAGGATGAACTAAAATACCCCCTATTTGTAGAAGCCATCAACCACACACTTAGTGAGACCAAATGACATGACTAAGAACTTATAATGACTATAACGAGTAGAAAAGGTTGTCTTTGGGATATCTCATAGGTCAGTACATTTTTGTAACATTTACTTAGGGTCATTTCAGATAAGTGTTATATTTCCTATTGGCCTCTTATCATAATGTCACCACATTCATTAGCATTAGCACATTTGCCCTTCATAATTACTTACCCCTTTTTACGTTAATGTTCATTTCACCATATGCCAATGCGGTTGTACTTTTAGTGTGTTTCACACTCTTACTTAACCCTTCTGGGGTCACATCATTCATCACAATACATCTTAGGTTCACTTATATTATAAATGAATGCTAGATTTATGAGTTCACAAACACAAGACATGAGGCTTCATTCGTAATTCGTCAATGTGATTCATACTTA
The DNA here is from genome assembly GCA_027705065.1 of Solanum peruvianum. NCBI lineage: Eukaryota > Viridiplantae > Streptophyta > Magnoliopsida > Solanales > Solanaceae > Solanum > Solanum peruvianum. The sequence goes on along the minus strand of JAKWJD010001761.1, from coordinate 27,911,317 downwards.
CCCAAAGTAATGTGGTACAAGACTTATGCATTTTGGAAGTATGACAAGATCGCAGTTTCGAACCTTATAGGCAACATACATTTAATCATTTATTCACGTACGACTTATTTGTGAATATAGAATTGGACAAGGGAACCATATTTCAAATCCCTAGTATAACACTTAGTTATTTTTCTTCATAATTTTTGTTGACTTAAAATTGCTTGCTAATAAACCCGAGATCCATTCCCCCCACACCTACAATTCCTTTTTTTCTTCTTCTTGATTTTTTTGTCTTAAATATTTTTTCCTGGGGAACCCAAGATCGAATCCCCACTCCCACATTTCTTTCTTTTTTCTTTCTCTGCTTGATTTCTTAGTTTAGACAAAGAGGGTCACCCTATTTTTATTTGTATGTTCTCCTTACTTTCTCATTCAGCCAGGAGGTTGTGGGTTAGATCCCAACATACCTCAATTTATTATTTAATTTTCTATAACTTGTATATGGTGAGGTCTTGGGTTCAATATACACTAACCTCATGCATTTTTAAAAAAATTAAAACGAAATTTTCTTAAAGTAAGCTCGCCGAAACCAAATTTCTAAAAAGCTTTAAATTTGATCACCTTTTTGCAGTCCATTTTCTCACCCTCTTTCACATTAAACATTAAGACATTTCGAGTAGTTGTTAGGGAGATCCTTATGTGCATTTTATATGTTACTTTCTGTCATGAATTATCATTAAATTCAGCAACTTTTTTCTCAAATTAACATGACATTTTTACCATATTCGTACACACATAATTTAAAACAGTTTAACAAGTCAATATAAGCTTCAATCCGTGTCTAATTCATGAACAACACATGCACAAATAAGTTAACGGACTTCCCATTTTTGGAATACCGCTTTTGTTTCTATATAATTTCGAATACACATTCAAACACGTTATCTCAACCAGACAAAAAGTCATCTACCAAAAGACATGCCAACACATACTTGAATCTTTCAAAGGATCCAATGACAGGGGCATGCAACGGGAATAACCTTAGTTTTTGATTGGGAATAAATTGAACCTTAGGGGACTCTTGTGAAAGGGACCAAGAGGGAACAAAACCCACACCTTAAGTCATTCAAAGGTGTTCTTACGTGTTTAAAAAAAAACCCACTAAGCTGACGTCTAACCACAGAAATCACAAGCACAATCCGTCGAGAATTTGATTTTTGCTTATCGTTTTAAAGATTATTTTAATTTTGAGTTTTCGGGTTCAAGTTCTTGAAGAACTTTATCTTTTTCTTCTGTTCTTTTATTTTACTCAAGAATAATCGTTCAAGTGAGGTAGAAGTAGAGAGAGACGTGAGAATGAGTGGTAGCTTACGATTAGGAGATTTAGTTTTGGAATTAGTCAAAGTAGACTCTTCATAAATTAATAAAATCTGATTTTTTAAGGATTAGGTGAAATTACTAATTATACTGTTACTTAAATCAGCTAATTAATACAAATTAATAAATTTAACATTGCTTCTACCAAGTATCGAAACCAGGTGAAGCTTAACTTATGAAAAAGGGTCAAATTCGGCCAACCCTACATGAATTTCCGTCCTCTTTAAATTAATTAACTAATTAAATAAATACTTAGGGTAATTACAATACTACCCATAGCATGGAAAAGAGTATTTTACCCATACACCCTCTGAGATTACCCCTTTCAAGTCCAGTAAAAACTCATCCGGGTGAATCTCTTCAATTCGGGTGCCCTACATGGTTGGTTCTCACATTGTCTAGCTCAACTAACTCACCAAGTTGGTTTTATTGGATAGTTCATAGGTTTTGAGGTCAGGTTCTACGTGCAATCAGTTGTGTGAACCTGGTCTAATCCAGGTATTGTAGGTACGTTAAATCATTACTTAGCATAGTGATTTTTAGGTTGTTACAGACCAGACCAATCCCAAGGTAATGTGGCACAAGGAAAGAGTTGGGCTCCAACATGTGATAAGTGTTTCAGACACCACCTCGGTAGATGTCATGATTGCGAGGCTTTTTCTTTAAGTGTGGCCAAGAGGGTCGCTTCATGAGAGAGTTCCCTAAGAATAAGCAAGTGGTTGAAATCTAGGCAATAAAGTTAAATCTTCATCAGTTGTTCCACGAGACAAGGGTGCACGTAGAGGAGCACCTTCTAGCACTTGTAGAGGGGCAAACCGTCTCTATGTACTCATTAGCCGCCAAGAGTAAGAGAACTTGCCAGATGTTATCACAGGTATGATTAATGTATTTAATTTTGATGTTTATTCGTTTTTCGACCCATGAACAAGTTTATCTTTTGTAACTCCTTATGTTTCAAATCAATTTGAGATTCTTCTCGAGGAAATTTGTGAACCTTTCTATGTTTCAACCCCTATTGGAGAGTCTATTTTATGGAAAGAGTCTATAGTGATTGTCCTATGTGTATCGATAACAAGAACACCATGACTGACTTATCAGAGTTAGACATGTAGATTTTGATGTCATTTTAGGTATGTACTGACTCCATACTTATTATTCATCAATATATTGTAGAACTCAACTTGTCAAGTTTCAAATTCGTAACGAGTCAGTAGTAGTTAAATAATGCTTAAGGGTCGTTTTATTTCATACCTACAGGAGAGAAAATTTGTTTCAAAGGGTGCATCTATCACTTAGTCTGAGTAAATGACTCAAGTGTTGTTGTACCTTCCTTCTGTCAGTTACTATAGTAAAAGAGTTTCTAGAAGTCTTTCCTTATGATCTACCCTAAGTCCCTCTTAAGATAGAAATAGACTTCGGCACAGACATCATTCTGGATACCCGTACTATTTTTATTTCGCTATATAAAATGGCACCAGTAGTGTTGAATGAGTTTAAGGAGAAGCTCAAAGATGTGTTAGATAAAGGTTTTATTTGACCAACTCTCTGACCTTAAGGTTCTCTGGTCATAATTGTGAGAAAGAAGGTTAGTTCCCTCAGAGACTACCACTAATTGAATAAGGTGACCATCAAGAATAAATATCCTCTTACAAGCATAGATGAACTTTTTGACCAGCTACAAGATTCTTCTTGCTTGTCCAAAATTGATCTCAAATCAAGCTACCATGAGGTCAATGTTAGGGAATGCGACATTGCAAAGACAGCTTCTAGAACCGAGTATGGTTATTATGAGTTATTAGTTATATCCTTTGGTTTGACAATTGCACTTGCAACATTCATGGATATTATGAACACACTCTTCAAATAATATTAAGATTTGTTAGTCATCGCTTAATTTATGGCATATTTGTTTATTTTAAGGAATGAAGAATATCATGCTTGTCACTTTAGGATAGTTCATTAAAGTTACAAAGATAAGAAGTTATATTCCAATTTCTCCATGTGTGGTTATTACCTAAGTCTGTGGCATTCTTTGGCCACATTGTTTTCGTCGATATGATTAGAGTTGACACCCAAAAGATAGGCGTAGTTCAGAGTTTTCCTAAACCAAAATCTCCAATGGATGTAACGAGTTTCTTAGGTTTGGCTGGCTATTCTAGGATATATGTTAAAGGGTTTTCGTCTATCTCGTGTCACTTGACAAAACTAACTCAGAACATAGTCATGTTTCAATTGTCTAAAGCTTTTGGGAAAAGATTTCAGGAATTGAAAAAAAGATTGACTATTGCTCCAGTTTTTACATTAATAGAGGGTACTCAATGTTTTTTTTGTGTACTGCGATACATGAAGAGTTTTTTTGGGCTGCATGTTAAAGGAAACGTCATAGCTTATGCCTATAGATAGTTGAATGTTCATGAAAAGAACTATCCAACCCATGAGTAGAATTAGCTGTAGTAGTTTCTGCTTTGAAGATATGGCATCACTATTTGTCTAGTGTCCATGTTGACATATTCACAGATCACAAGATTCTGCAATATATGTTCACTCAAAATGAGCTAAGTCTCAGACAGACAAAGGAGGTGGTTAAAATTACTCTAGTATTATGATAGGAGTATTATTTATCACCCAGGTAACGCTAATGTGGTTGTTGATACCTTAAGAAGGATATTCATATGGAGTACAGCCCATTTTGAGGAAGAAAAGAGGGAGTTAGCTAAAGATGCGCACAAACTTGCTCGCTTGGGAGTCAGACTTATAGATTCCACATAAAAAGGAATAGTGGTGACCAATGGGGTTGAGTCATCATTAGTTACAGAGGTGAATAACCATGACCAAAATTTTGTTGGATTTGAAGAAAAATGTGAATAAATAAAGAGTATTGGATTTTGAATAAGGTGGAGATTGTGTGCTGAAATACCAAGGTATATTGTTTGTACGTAGGGTTGATGGACTCCACGAGAGGATCTTGGAAGAGACTCATAGCTCCAGATATTCCAATCATTTGGGTTACACTAAGATGTACCGCGATTTGAGAAAGGTTTATTGGTGGGAAGGCATGAAGAGAGACATTGATGAGTTTGTTGCCAAATGCCCGAATCGCCAGCAATATAAAGTGGAACACCAAAGGCCTTGAGGGATGCCTTAGAAAATAGCACTTCTAGAATGAAAGTGGGAGATGATTAATATGGAAATCATCATAGTCCTGGGAAGGTCACTCATGAAACATGATTCTATTTTGATGATTGTCAATAGAATGACAAAGTCAGACAATTTATTTTCGGTAAGTTTTACCTATTCGGCCGAGGATTATGCTAAGTTGTACATTTGAGAAGTGGTAACACTTCTTGGAGTCTCAAAATCCATTATTTCATATAGAGGTGCACAAATTACTATTCAGTTCACGATGTCTTTCAAAAAAGGTTTGGGTTCAAAAGTGAACTTAAGTACTACTTTTCTTCCTTAGACGGATCGACAAGAAGAACGTACTATAAGTACCTTATTAAGATATTTTGAGGGCTTCTGTGATTAATTTAAAAAGGAATTGGGATGATCACATACATCTTATTAAGTTCACTTAAAACAATAGCAACCATTCTAGCATCTAAATTGCTCCTACAAAGCTCGTTATGGTAGAGATACAGATCTCCAATTGGGTGGTTCAATGTTTGTGAAACAGGGTTGATAGTAATAGATCTTGTTCATCAAGCGATGGAAAAATTCAAAGTGATTCATGAAAGATTAAAAAAGACACAAATTCACCAAAAGTACTACACATATGTCAGTAGAAGGCCGTTAGAGATTGAGGCGGATAATTGGGTGTATCTAAAAGTTTCACCCATAAAAAGGGTTATGAGGTTTTGTAAGAAGTGGAAACTTAGTCCACGGTATATTGGTCCTTAGAGAATCTCCAAGAGAGTTCCAATGCAGCATATGAGTTGGAGTTACCCCAAGAGTTGGCAGCGGTTCATCCGATATTCCATGTGTCTATGTTGAAGAAGTGCTTGGGTGTTCCTTCATTGATTGTACCAATTAAAAGATTTTGGATTAAGGATAGCTTATCCTATAAAGAGATTCCGGTTCATATTTTGGATTGTCAAGTTCTCAAGTTGAGGACTGTTGAAGTTGCATTAGTCAAGGTCGTTTGGAGGAAACAATTAGTTGAAGAAGCAACATGGTAAGTTGAGGATGATATGAAGAAGAGATATCCACATATCTTTGAATCCTTGGAGAATGGAGATCAAGGTACTAAATTTTTTTCCTAGCACTCTGTAAGACTATGTGGGTGAGCATGTTATTACTTGCTTTTGGTTGTTGAAGTGTTGAAATGATGTTACTATCCTTATCTTAGTGAAAGACGTCTCATTCTAGAACAAATGTTCCAAAGGGGGATATATTGTAACACCTTGTAAACCTTAATAGCTAGGATTAAACATAGTAACTAATAATAGATAAGTTTTGAAAGACTAGTATAAATTTGGAAAATTTTCCAAGTGGAAAAGTAAGCTTTTTGTCAGTTTGAAATAGTCAAACTTCTAGCTCAAGATGAGTTAGGGATAGTTCTTGACATGTTTGGAGACCACTTTAAGAGATCTTTCCAATTCAGATTAGTTTGAAGATTTTTTATATTATAAGAGGGAGATTCCTATCGGAAGTTGGGTTGTTTGATTGAGGAAAATCCAATCCGAATTTAATAAGGGTAAAGTGGTCTGTTCGCCCTACTGCTTCCTAATTTGTTTTACGGGATTATTAGGGGTAAAACTAATTCTAAAATCAGTTAAGGAAAATTGAAATACTCTTACGGATTGGGAGAAAAGAGAGGAGAAGAGAGGAGAAAAGGCCAAGAATTCATCAAGAATTCCAAGATGTTCAAGTAGGATTCGAGGGGGTGATACCTATAAGGTATGTGAGATCTTTTTGTGTTGGGTTCGTTTATCCACACACCAACATGTTTAAATTTAATGAGTGTTGAGTTGATGAATATTGAAGTTCATGATGAACAATTATTGAATTCTTGTTTGTTGAGTTGTAACATATTCTAGTTGATTGTATTCGTGTTTCCAGGATCTTTTACAAGTCAAATCCATTTGGTATTGAAGTTATTAGTGATCCCAAGTTATTGGGTGTGAGATCCAAGTAATTTTAGGAGGTTCAGGGATAAAAAAGGGATAAGAAAAGCCGGAGATCCTGTTTGAAAGGCACTACAGCCCCGCGCCTTCAAGAGCATCTCAAGACATCATCTGTCTGACAGGCTGTGGAGTGCTGCACCAACCAGATTACCTCAGACCAGAGTCTGTCCGTCAGGATTTGGCGCTCCGCGCCTGTTAGAGAGTCAAGGTGACCATGCGACCCCATTATTTCCCTATCTTTTCGTACAAGATCCCAAATGATATACCTATTATTTTTTTAGTTAATTCCAATACTCTAAAGTACATCTAAACAACACGAAATCCTCCTTAAACATGAATCATGATCCTTTAATCCATAATCTGATTCAAGCAAAGCAAGGATCAAAGTTAAATAAGTTAAGAGTCAAGTATAAAACTTAAGAAGCAAGTCAAAGTAAGTTCTTAATGTTTTCAAGAGTCTTAAACAAACATTTTACTTTTTTTAAGGATCAAGCCGCAAGTTGAGCAAAGAGTAATGAGGTGAGTTTAAATCTCAAACATTATTAGGGAACTAAGTATTTCCAAAGTTTTATGTTTCCAATTAAGCGAAGAGTAAAGAGTTGAGTTCATTTCTCAAGAGTTATAAGGGAACTAGGTATTCTCTAAGAGTTACAAATGTTTTCACATTTAAGTTAAGCGGAAAGTAAGATTTCCTAACCGATTTTCAAATAAGAAAAGGGAATATTGATTCCAAGATGTTTTATTATAGCTAAAAAGGGATGAGCAAATTATCTCAACCCAGAGGAAAGGAAGTTATTTTAAAAGCATGAGGTAAACGTATATTTTTGGAGGAGTATTGAGCACCGATGTGGAGACGAGAGTTAATATTAACTAAAGTCCCGCGTAAACCATGAATCCCTCATGGGTATCCACAGGTCACGATTTTTAGATAATCACGTAAGTTTAACAAGTGGATCCACTAGGTTGAGCATGTTCTATGCGACGACAAAGTATAGGACAATTATGGCAGCATGGGCGAGGCGATGTATCACCACTTAGGCTCATAGTGGTTGTTGTCGGTTAGAGAAACTCTCACAAAACTCTATTACTTTCATATATAAGTAAATGCTACTTCATTTCCTTTAATGAGTTACAATATTTGTATATATCACATGTGTTTTGAATTGTTTTATATACACACATTAAGTTGAGTAATTTTCTACATGAGCAGAGACAAGGTAAGTTCATCTTATTCTCATCAAGCTAAGTTGTTGTTTATCATCCAACTCGCATACTCTTACATTCAATGTATTGATGTCAGTGGGGCTGTATTATCTTATGATGCAAACACAGGTAACTAGGATTAGTACCAGCGCCTCCTTGATCAAGTTGATCATTCGGAATCACAGGCGAGCCTCCTTAAATTCCGAAGGATCAGTTTAATGCTTTTAAATCTTGTTTCTTAGTAAGAATGTTTTGGAGTTTGTCCCAACATTGATCTTAGTACCTATAGACGCTTTATAGAAAGATGGTCAGTTAGTTCAGCTGAGTCTCTTTTATTTCAGTTTGACACTATAGTGCCATATTGTCCAAGATGATAATTTATGTTAATTATGAGATTGTTCTTGTTTATTATTGAGTAAGTCTTCCTCTAAGTTAAGTAAGTCAGGCCAAGGATTCGCTCAAGACCGACAATAGTCAGAGTGTCCTGGCCATTTCCATGGTGTAGGCTAGAGGCGTGACCCAAAAGCCCCTAAGCCCTAAACCAAAAATTCTAAGTATCCTTAAGAAATACTTAACACTTAAAAATCATACAAAATATAAAAAACCCTATACATAAAAACTTCTAAGCTATAAATCCTATAAGCCCCTATATAGTATATACAAAACCCAAAAAATACTATTCAAAAATCTTAAGGCATAAACTCTACACCTATAAAATCCTAAAACCATCAAACTAATAAACCCTAAGTCCTAAACACTAAAAACCTTGATAAAACCCTTAACACAAAACCTTAAACCAAAAAATTCCAAAGCCTTTAACCCTAAACCCTAACCTAAAGCCCTAAATAAGACCGAAAAACCTAATAAACCGTAAGCCCTATACGTTAAAAAATCTTAAATCCTAAAATAAACCATAAAACCCATTTAGAACTCCTAAAAAATCTCTAAAAATTTAATCCTCAAAATTCTTAAACCCTAAACATAAAAAAAAAAAACCTAAACAACAAGAAACACTTAACCCTTAGAAGCCCAAAAAACATCAAAATCCCCCCAAACCCTAAGCCTATAATTCTACAAAAAAAAAACCTTACAACAAAAACAAATGCCCTTAATCCTAAAAACCTGGATAAAACCCTTAACGTAAGACCCAAAATTCCAAAACACCCTAAGCTCTAAACCTTTAACCGTAACCTCGAACCCTAAATCCTAAAACTAAAACCTTAAGAAACCCAAAATCGTATAAACTACCAATTAAACCCTAACAAAAAATTAAAACCCTAAGAACAAATCAAAAACCTAAAACTCTGTAAACCCTAAGCCTAAAAAATACATCAAAATCCTAAAGCCTAAACCCTAATCCCTATAAACTCCTAAGAAACGCTTAACCCTTAAAACCACTAAAAACCCCAAAAGCCATAAATCTAAAAAACTCTAAGGTCTAAATGTTATGAATACATGAATCATATATGTTAATCCTAAAAACACAAAGAAAACTGTAAGCCCTGAACCCTAACCTATACAATCTTAAAAAAACATAACCTAAAAAACCCAAAGACCTAAACCCTAAAAATAAAAATAAAACCTTTAACTGAAAACCCCAAACATAAGAATACCCTAAGGCGAAGACATTAAACACTAATCTAAAACTCTAAATCCTAAAACAAAACCCTGATACTTAAGAAAACCTAAATCCTATAAACCCTAGAATAAACCCTAATCCACATTTAAATCCCCTAGAAAACCCTCATATCTAAACCATAAACATTAAAAAACCTTAAAATTTGAAGCTATAAACCGTATCAAACCATAAATCTTATATGTTAAACCCAAAAATAAAACAAATCTCTCAACCATAAAAATATATTACCCCATAACTTTTAACCTAAAAACCTAAAGGCCTAAACCCTATACTCTAACCTTAAACTCTAAATTCTAAATCAAAAATCCTCAATCCGAAGAATAAACCTTAAATCTATATAAAACCCTTTAAAAAAATCTATACAAAAAAAAAAAAAACATAAGCCCTATACCTTAAACCCTAACCAAAAACCCTTTATCCTTAACCTAAAAAACTAAAACCTTGAGAAACACTCAATCCTATGAACGTTAATATAAACCTTGAGAACCATTAAACCCCTACAAAACCATAAGCTATAAACTCTAAATCCTAAAATTAAAAATAAATTCAAACATAAAAAAAACTAAGCTCTAAACTCTAGAAAACCACTACAAGAAAACGCATATTTAGGACCAACATATAGGGACAAACTTTTAATTTTATCTCTAAGGATATATAAAATGGGACCAGATTATATTCCCTCCCTTATTTGTAAAAACCCTCCTCTGTTTTCTAAATGTAATTAAACATAAAAAAGGAAAAACTCTTTGACTACTAGTCGCAACTTCCTGTAGCTCTGACCCATCATCTTTGTTCTTCTCAACTATTTACAGCATTCGATCGACCCAAATATATCATCAAAGTACTTTCAATCTCATCTCTATCTTGTTCATAGTATAGTTGTTGCTCAGCTGCTTGTGAAACAAATCGTACAGGTACTTGTTTCATCTTCTCATAAAGAATCTATTGTTTCAAAATTGCATATACTGTATTGATTGGACTTTTATTGTTTTATCTAAGTTACACTTCTGCTTGTTCTTCCTTTTTTATAACACTAGATAAGTTAAAAAATTCTTAATCTGATTTTTTTTCATATGTACAATCAGTGAATCACTTACTGGATAAAGTTTCTAATAGTGACTCTATTTTGTTACACGCCATGTGAAGATTCACATTTTGTATAGAGTGCAGATTTTTGTAAATAGTGTATATTATGCCTTCGATGTTTATATTGTGGGAGCGAAATAAGACCTGGACCTGTTGCATGTATCACTTAAAATAAGATACAGTCACATATTTGTAATGCTTCGGTAAGGTAGAGGAGGCAAGACTCACATACAAATGTATTCTTTTTATAAGGTTTTTTATGCATTACGAGCATAATTATTTAGCATGCTGCAGTTTCCTATATAGAACAACCAATATATTTGAGTTAATCACATTCTCCAAGTAATTTGTTTACAGTGCAACTATATTAAATGAGAGAAATTTCTATTCTCATTCTCGTTATCCCCCTTTATCTTATTAGGGTGGTGAACGGGGAGAATATGTAAGGAATAGTAAGGTCAATTGATTTCAAAAACTTTCTATCTAATCGTAAGTCATTAAATCTAGTATTAGAGGTCTTGTAAAACACATCAAAAGAAAAAACATACCACTTGTGGCATCATTACCACTAAAACCCTACAAAGTAATAGTCTATCCACCACATTGATACATGACCTAAGTTATAAGCATGTCAACTTACAATAAAAACTCTAGAAACTTTTTTTGGAAATGGTAACAAGGAGTTACTAGCAGTTTTCCCATCAGCAGCATAAGAGATTTCCGCACAACTTCTACTGGTAATTTTCTATGTTCGCACAGAAGCAGAATTTCACATTTGAAAGAGTTCAAAACATATACATCTCAAACTACAGACACATACGCCCCAAATGATAGCTAACAGGAGAAGAACTTCAGATCACTATATCTAATACACATCCTCCAAGCATGGGCAATGATTTGCTAAAAACAAGCAACTAAACAATTGTCATACCATACCTTTTCCATATAACTTATAAACAAGAGAAATATATGTGCATGTGATATTTATATACTAGTTAGTTAGAATTCTATAGATTTAGTATGTAAAGGTTTTGAGAATTTGAACAAATAACTATCCTAGATTGTTGAATGAACATTCTCATTTTACTATTTTTGTTGTAAGATGTTATTTTATGCTATGACCAAGTGATTCACATCAAATGACTTTCTAACATCACTTGCATAAGATTCGAGATTGTGTTTTCTCACTTGTGTTGTCGTTTATTGTTTGCCACTTTTCATGTTGAATCTAAAAGTAGTTAAACGTAAAAAGAAAAAACATTTTGGCTGATGGTCGCAAATTCCGATAGCGTCCGAACCATCAATATTTGTTCTTCTCAACTATATACATCTTCTGATCAACCATAATCTTAACATCAAAGTACATTGAATCACAACTCTGTCTTGTTCATCGGATAGTTGTTGCTCAATTGCCTGTGAAACAGATCGTAAATGTTTGATTCTTCTTCTCATCAAGTTTCTATTGTTTCAAATTCCATTAATTATGTTGATGGATTTTTATTATTTTACTTAAGTTACTCTTCTTCTTGTTGTTCCTCTTTTCTAACATTCGATAGGTTAAATGTTTCTTATTTTTATATGTTTTCTTATATACAAACAGTGAATCACTTATTGGTTTGTGTTTCTAATAGTGACTCGATTGTGTTAACTTTTGAATGTGCCTAATGACGATTCATATTTAGTATAGTGCGTATATTTTTGTATAGATTGCAGGTTCTTTCTTTTATGTTTATATTTTGGAGCGGAATATGAAGTAGACCTGTTACATGTTACTTTTAAAGTAAGAATAGTTTTAGCTCCTTATAGATGCAAAAGGACATACCTTGGATTATTTATGGAGTAGAGGTGTGTTGTTCAATTATTACTATCCTTTCATTAACCAATGTAATTGTGACTTAGCCAAATTTAAGGAGTAAGTATCACGATGAACCTAACAAGAACAAAATGTTTTTTTGTCAATAGAATTTAATTCTATATAAATTTCCACTGACTAACTACATGTCAGGTAGTTTTGTGTTACAGTATTTCGTATGAGTTTTGTATGGCTAACTCCATGTGGGTTTCTAGCGACTATGTGTTCCAGAAAGTACATAAAATTATTTAGCTATGTATGGATATATGATAACATTTTCTTTTCTGATGAATCCTCTAGGTTGCGCATCTAGTTCACGTGGTAAATTGTGATTTGTAATTTTCTTATTTCTTTCTTTATGTATTGTTTGAATTTTCAAGTAAATAAAATTTTTAGAAACATTTTATTTTCTAATTTCTTCTTTGGATTATAATATGTAGTTCTAGTGGATATTTCAATTTCTAATTTTCTTAGTTTTGTCTTTCTTACTATAGAGTTCAACCTATTGTGTGTATCAGATCTTAAAAAGTTATCTGCATCTTAATATTTTCGTTATTCTATATTTTTAAAAAAATTATGTTCTTGTAAAGGTTATGATACCTAGTAAGAAGGGGATGGAACTTGTTTATAATCATCTCGATGAAATCTACTCTGTTGGAGTGCAAAATTTTTTCGATTATGCTTTTCAGAAAATAGAAGATGAATATGAAATATGATGTCGATGTGTCAAATGTTACAATAGAACATTAAGAACTCGTAAAATACTTGAGACACATTTAATAGTATATAGAATACTTCACAATTTTACTTTTTAGTATCACCATGGAGAACGTTTGGGTGATCCATTGTCAGAATTAGTATCTTAATCTGAAGATACATCAAAAGATGAAGATGGTGATGAAGTTGGAGAATGTGAGAGTGAAAATGAAGTAGAAGAACTGTTGAGAGATTTATATCCTACTATTTATCGAGGAACTACACATTCAGAGTGTGATGATTTAATTGAGGAGGAACCAAATGATGAAGCAAAAATCTTTTAAAACCTATTGATAGATCTCGCGATGACATTATACAAAAAATCAAAAGCTTCAAAGCTTTCTTCTTTGATCAATTACTTCACATCAAAAGTATGGGTCGTTGGACTAATGCATTGTTTAACATGCTATTTAAAATGTTGAAAGAGGAGTTGTTGCCTAATGGTGTTGATTTTTTGAACTCATATAGAATCTATATTCAAATTACATTCTTATCTACACGAAATACTAATATTCTAACACTTAGAATATTTGAGGCCACATTCCAACACTTAGAATATTTAAGCCAGCTTCCAACAGTTAGAATATTTTAGTTGTCCTCCAACAGTTAGTTTTATTTCAGCAATTCACGTGAACTGCCTTTCTTTTTGCCATTGTCAAGTCTTCACAGCCTTGCCTTGTCAAGCCAACAATTAGCCTTGCCAATGACTCTAGCCCGCATGTAACCCTTGCGCGTTCAAGCTGCCTTGCCAACACCCAAGCACCTTGAACTTGTGTTGCACTGTTTTGCCATCATCCATCTCAAGACCAATGCCCAAGTCTTTGACATGTCTGCACGCAGTTAGATCAAGTAGTTTGCGGGTCTAACAGATGCACACTACAGAATATATAAAGAATTTCTACTGTATGAGAACCCAAATCTTTAAATTATTGAATTTATATGATTCTGATATATTTTGATGCAATGTTATAGGAATGATATGGTCAGACAGAGTTCAAAGAGCAATCAAAATTAGCTTACTCATCAAGTTCACAAGAAGATTTATCTTAACAATGGTTTAAATGAACTATGATGGACTATTTTGGTGACTTTCTTTTTTATATACCAAATTTGTTATTGTTTCGTGTTCCTTTTCTTGGAAATGGGTTATATTCTTTGCTGCCTAGGAAGATTTGGAAACTGATTTGAGCCTACAAACTTCCTGGAGAGTGAGCAAACAAACATTGAGGCTTTCTGCTAACACCTAACTGAGTCTGAAATCAGAAAAGAAAAAAACCATCCTCCAAATGTCTGAAGCAAATCAATAATGGAGGAAAATGTGTTTATTTATTTGAATATGTTGATGGTATATATAGAATTTGTGAACTATGTCAAAGGATCTTCTTAACAAATTATCTTGAGTGAGGCTGGCTTCGTCTGGAGCATTCCTGTAGCAGATGACTTTGAGTCCTGACTGCATAAAATCCCAATGTACTTCCCTAGATTAATATGTCAGGAAGTTTCTGAGTGACCATATAGCTTCCAAACCTTTCATAATAGCTAAATCACCTATAACTGCCTCAGTCCCATTTGAGTAAGCATCCGTACCGAACATCTATCAAATAGTTCAAAGTTTTCCACCCTTCAAACATTTTAATCTCAAACAAATGACTATTATTTTCAGGTTCTATAAACAAGGATAGAGGACAATGACTTCAAAATAACTCCATGGTTCATGAGAAAGAGAACATGCAAAATAATACTTCATTTTGTATATCTGCTATACATGTTTACAAATGCACTTAAGAAGTTGAAACAAATAAGATTTTTTCAAAAAAATATTTTTTGCACATCTGCTATGTTTTCAATTTATTGATAAACTCTTATAGTAGGTTAAGTGCGTCCAGCAACTTATAGAAAGAGACTAGAAAAAGATCTCAATTTTGGAGGTCATAATAAAGATTTTCTGAATCTTAGGTGCGATCGTGTAAGAAGAGTGATGTTTGTGCTAATCAACATATGAAAACTCCTTCTGAAAGAAAAAAAAATCGAGTTCTACCTTCTTCTCTAATCAAAAAATTTAAAAAAATTAAAATAATTCTTCTATAGAAAGTGGATATGCAGACGGATGTTTCATTGCCTCCATCTACTAATCAAGTTATAAAAACCCCTCAAACAACTGAAAAATGTATTATATCGTAAATTCATTTATTATTACATTTAAAAATTTATTTTGATTGTTATTGTTTTTATAAAATTATGAAATGTAAGTTCATCTAATCCTACAAAGGTAGAAAAAAGTTTGAAAAACCAACAAGTGTAAAAAAGTTGCTTCACTTGAGATTGGACAAAAGCTGAAAGTAAGCTTTTATAATAATCAAATTGTTGGAACAAATAGCAATCTATATTTGAGGCATTTAGCAAAACATTTTTGTGATCGTAATGTTTGTCCTTTGTGAGTATCATTATGCCATGATATTATGCAAGAAAAGTAAAATTACATGTGGGCAGCCGTTGAGGTGATAAATATACACACAACTCATATTATTTTGTGCTACCTTATATGTCGTGTTTTTTTTCAGCATAACTAATGTTTCTTGTTTTAGAAGTCTATCTACAGTATCTAGTATAAACAATAGATTGAAATACATAAATAATCTATAATCAAGTATCTTAGAGTGTATTTATAATTTGGGAAAAATAGTTCATAATTAGATACAATGCTTGTAGATAATAACTCTACTCATGTTTCAATCAATGTAGCATAACTTTGAGAGTGTTGATATGAATGATCATCATGTTCACATCTTGGAATGGATGAATGAGTTAGGGAATAACTGGAGGGGACACTTGCATAAAAAATATTTGAAAGACAAGTCAATCCAACCGTCTCTTAGAAAGGTCCCAATAATAGTAGACAAAAAACAAAGAAAATGGTTAGTCGAGGTGCTTTTTGCTTCTGAATGTTTTCAGGTATGCCTACTCAATTAATAGTCTATTTTCCTATCTTCACTTTTTGGTCATTTGCTTTCCCTACTTTGCTAGTCTACTGGCATTTTAGGACCCCACACCCATTTTCTATGTTTATCCTACAAGAATGCAAATTTTTGTTGAACAAATATAGGTAAGAAACTTATTGTTGAACAAATACAAGCAAGAAGCAGCTGCAATGCAACAATTTGACCAAAGTTGAACATGCTTCGTTATATTAGTAGCAAGCCTATTAGCGAGATTATATATCAAAAATTAATATTATAATATAATTTTTTTTCAAAATAGAATTTTTATAAAGTGTATTATTTTTGACATATTTGATTTTGATGTAATGGGAGGAAAAGATGACAATGCACCAGATTTGGCGACTACTTTCTGAGACTCGTATGAAAGATAACAAGCTTGTTGAACCTAAACCAATTAAAAAAAATGTGTGTTTAATAAATTTAATATATTAATTACTTGAAAATAATGTGTTATGATAGAAAATGTTCTTTGATATATTTTATAGGCTCAACTCGAAGAAATGCTTCAAGCAGATCCATCTATACTAATCATAGTGATTGTTGAAAACTGTTGTAGACCTCGAACCCATAGCCATGTATTTTGATTAGAGGGTGGAGTAAAGGGAAAACAGTTAAAAGGTGAAACAAATCTTCGAATGATCTCTTGCCTACCATAGAAGATAGAATGAAACAAATAATGAATATTAAATAAATCATCCTTGCTCAGCAATCACATGTACCACCTCAAAAATCATCCGTTTCAATTGAATGACTATTGCCTTTTCAGCTGAAAAAGTTAGTAACAATATACCTGACTTCTTTTATTAATTTACTTTACAACCAATTACTGTAGAGATGTGATTCGTTTTTTAATATATGCACTTCTCAATTTTCTTTAATTGTGATGAGTTCTGTTTATCATTTTCAGCATAACGACGAACTTTATTTTAAAATTTTCAACATTGTGGAGACAGTGCTGCCAACTTGTCGGTTTTAGCATATTTTGCCTTATTGTTGCTCATCCTGCTCATCTCTAAAGGTATTCTTTTTGCATTGCTGCAACGTGTCATTACTGCAACATAGCATTCCTGCATATTTCTCTTTTTTATCATTTGTTTCATAAAGGCACAAACCTTTTTTTAAAAAAAAATTCTGCTAGGTTGAATGATTCTCACAATTGGGAAAACCCCCTAGACATAACCGGCGTCGTCGTCCTCTTTTAGGAGTAAGCCTATTTTCTTAGCTTACATCATTACATTCATATATAAAATTTAGCGGAAAATTTAAAACTTTTCAGTACTTCTACAAAGATATTTACATAGACCTTTACATACACATAGTATATATATATCGAGTATACATACACCCTTCATATAGTAAGATTACTTAGTCATTAACTTTTATTGCACATAAATATATATAGAACATAACATAGTCAATAATAGTCATCTCATATCATAACCATCTAATAAGAGTATATTAAATTGGTCCTAAACCATACATCAATACAATAAGACCACATAGGTAATACAATGTCTAATATCCAAATGAAAAGTAAAGTAACATAACACTCTTGAAAACTAAAGCAATATCATTGGCTTGATAGTGGAATCATCCTCGGAAAGATAGGACCTACCCTACATGGACGATTAAGAAATCCATGTTTCTTCAATGTTGTCTCCAAAATCCCTTCAACCACCGGAACCTAAAATGTTGGGAAAATGAAGAATTGGGGTTCGTACACCACATGTACTAAGTATGAGACCATGCACGCATATCATGAAAAAATTCTAAAATAGGGCATTTCGTTATGTATGCAATTTACATTGAAAACCTTTATGCACATTGAAAACGACCATGCCAAATCAATAAGACATAGTCATTAAGTAATAGGCATGTACATCACAGGACCAACAACTCACAACTAGTCAAGTTAACAAGCATATCATTAAATTACACATGTTTCAAAGAAAATCTACAATCAAGTCATAACCTAAACACGCATGAATAAGAGTTTATTATAATATGACCAAACCAAGACAATTACCCATGAACCCCTATTAACTCAACAAGTGCAATGACCAAGAAAAGCCACATAACCTTACAGAATCAAGTAAACCCAACAAAAATCATTACAAACCTCCTACTTCACATAGAATAGCATTTAAGAGTACATATCATCATACTTTAATAATTTAAACTAACACATATTCATATGTGACACCAATAAATATGTAGTATCAACAATGTGCAAGTTCATCATATACATATCATGTACCGTTATAAGCATATACATACATAGTAGCAACCTATTAAGGTTCCCTTCAAGGAAAACTAGAGTCTCATACCCCTACCAAAGCGAAATAGACCTCTTATATCACGCTACTCAATTTGTACTTCTTTACTTTATTTTAGTTTAGTGAAAACTTGCCTAAACCAAAATGGACCACAACAGCTAAGTGTGGAATAAAGTGTTATAAAACATTACAGCAAAGAAAGGTGGTTTACTGGCCAAAGTAAAACCAAATATAAACGTAGGTTTTTAAGTGTATGCACTAGGTAGTATTCCTATGGGGGAAACATAGTTCATGAACTAAGATATAGGTGTAATCCCTCTACATACCACTTCGCAATTGAGTCCTCCTCTCATAGGAATCCAATGGATGAGTATCCCTCATAGGGGAGTCAACACCTCTTATGGAACTATGGGATGTATCTTCCTCTATGGGAAGCCATCACCTCCCATTGTAAAGTTTAGTCGGTGCTAAGCTAAGTCCCTTTTTTAAATGTCTTTAATGTCTTTATTAAAAATCATAGCTTATTGTAGGTCATAGCGTCTAACCCTTGTAAAATCATCATCATCATCATCATAGCTCAATAAATATTGTATGATTATAATCCTTTCATTACAATTCATATAAGTGGGGTTAGCACATTAACAATTTCATATCATGATAAGGCACACTAGTAAATCATTCACCATCCTTATAATACTAATAAGGACATTTCAATTCAACATCCTACCACCTTATCAATTATATACAAAATATACTCCAATACAACATCATCATTTAATTACAATTAACCATAATTTGATGTAAAGGATAAGGATCACAATACTTACCAAGTCTCCTTCATAATTCATTATCAATGTCTTACCATAAAACCTTAATTCAACCGAATTAGGGTATAAACTCATCATAATTGAATGAAGAACATGATAAAAAGTATAGAAGAATCATTACATCACAATTCAATACTAATTCATATCTTAAGACAAGATACTTAGGTCAAACTCACATCATACTTCATAACGTGGATCAACTTCTTAATAAATAGCATGATAGGACTATAATTCACCCTAATTCATTCATGATTAATACAAAAACATTACTATTAGTAATGTAACCAATAACCAAGCCAATTAAACAAATATAACATAATTATTAACAAGATCATAACCTAGGGTTAAGGGGCAAAGCTCATCTTCTACAAACTAGACCAAACCATCATGATACATTATAATTAAATTAAAAAAGATGTTAATATATTCATTATATTAAAAAAAATATTTAAAATCTCAGTTCATAACATCAATTTCGTATTGGATGAAAACCCATTTGAAAACTCATTTGATGGAACCCTTTGAGGAAACATGTCTCAAAGGTGAAATAGATGACATAGCTTACTAATTGTTGAATATTGATGGTGAAACATGAATATTTTCATCCCTTAAAAACTCCTTTATCTTGGTCGTCAATGATGTTCTTCAGTAGAGAGAGAAAGAAGAGAGAAGGAAGAGAGATTAGTTTTGTGAGTTATGAGAGTTGTTGATTCGTTAAAAAGGGTTGAGGTCTTTATATGATTTGTTAATTACTCAATAAGTCTTCCCTTAACACCTAACTAACGACCTAAATCCTTAATTAATTAATTTGAACTAACTTAAAATGTGCGACAAATTAGACCCATCACAGACGAGACCCCAATCGACAGTCTGTTGTGAGACGACGGCAACAGGACCCTCCGTCTTGTTGGTCCGTCGTTTTGGTCAGATATTTGTCCAAAACCAGTCTTGGGGAAAATTTCCAAGTGTTCGTCGATGAGGAAATTGACGCCCACGTCGATTGGAACATGGATCATCGACTGCATGTCGTTTGTCACACTGCATTTGTAGTTCTTTAACCCCAAACACGAGTGTCCTCCTCAAGGGCCTTTGTTTGTCCATGGTGAGTTGTTCTCAGATGTTTCTACTACGAATCAGCGCTAATACATGTTAGACACCCTTCCTCCCCTTTGCATCATTTTTCGACTCCTAAAAGCTAGTCAAATAGGCTAAGACACGCTAGTACCTTCTTGAACCAGTGTTTTAACGTCATGGACGTTGTAGGACATTTTAGTTTCTAAACGTCCTTAGTAACTTATATTCATTAAAATTGACCTCAAAATAATGTCTACACCTTATGAAACTTATGTTCGAATCTAGAACATGTCTTGGATTTTTGAAGTGATACAATATTGCTTCAAGCTTTTTTGTTTTATTGTGTTTGTCCAATAGTAATTCATACCGCATAACATGGATAAACTTGATATGTTTTTTTCATTAATGATTGTTTAAATCTACTGCCTTAAATGCTACTTCAGCAAGTGTAATATTTCAGTAACAACCGAAAAATGTCGAGATCCTCCAAAAGTACTGTATTCTTTGAGGGTTCATGTAACACCCTGAAATGAACTAGTTTGAACAAGATATTCACCTGTGTCTCTGATATGCTCAAACTTACTTCTCAAATAAGAAGTAAAGTGGTCGTTTGAAGTAAATAATAACCCAACTAGTGAGGTTGGGATCGTTCCCACGAGGAAAATAGTTTAGACTTAACTTTAACCTATTATTACTATTGTTCGGTTAATTACTTCCTTGGAAAGAAAAAACAATAAAAATGGAGTTTCTATTTCTAAATGAATGAAAATAACTAACGAAATTGAAAGAGACACTTAACAGCTTTGAATGTTGGAGTTTAATCAATTAATCAAAGTAACTAGGGTTTACGTGTTCCCCATAGGTTCATAACTTGATAATTCTAACTATAACAATTCTTTCCTAGTATCTTGCATGCAAAGTGATAAGTAATGTATTTCTAAATCCTTGGTCTGGCATCTAGAAAATCTCACTCCGCACCGTGGTCCGGCTACGTGTGTTGTTATCCTAAACCTTATCTTTACCTCATATTAAGCATCGTATTCGATATTTTGACTATGTTATTACCTCGTACCAATAAATACTAGCCTATAAGATAGTATACACTAAATCTATGTTGATAATTCTTTTCCTATTATCTACCTCCTTTGTCCGAAAAGTAGCATTAAGGCGAGTTCTAACGTTGGCCATCCGTTAAAATGACTTCTATGCGGAAGAATTATTAACACATGCAAGACACTATTCTAGTTGTTATTTTAGTTAGGTTTTACCTCATTATTTGCCTATGGTTCCCACAACCCTAGTTATGGAGTTTAGTTACCCATAGTCATAATCACAATATTCAAATATATTATATAAGAATTCATGTTCTTACTTCAACGAGAAAGAGTAAAATCCGAAAGTTTTCTTGATTAATCACCAAAAATGACCAACAATCACTTGCAAGAATCTCAAATTAAAAAAGAATCTCACAAAAAGTCTAATGATAATCCAAAGTCTCACAATACAGTCTCTACTAATAAGGTGTCTAATAATACGGAGCCTAACCTCAAAAATGAGGTTTTTCGAACTATTTATAGAGAATAAAAACCTAATTAAAGAAGGACTCTATTTGCTGGAAATCTCTCAAAACGCGGCTGGGTCGATGGACCTCGCGACGGATCGTCGTGGTCACGACGGACCGTCATGGACTCCGCCGTCCCATTCTTGTGCAATTTCTTCTGCTGCCTCTTCATTACCCTCGACGACAAGTATGACAGACTGTCATAGGCACAAGGGTCCGTCGAGGGTCTTCTTTCCAAAACACTTGAACTCTTGGAATATGGGTACTGGGATTACTTCTCTGAAATTCATGAAGAACCTGCAGGACGGACCGTCATAGACACGACGGACCGTCATAGACTCCGTACCCCACACTTTTTATGACTTCCCCATCTTCCTTCAGCAGCTGCACTTCGCTGCCACCTACGGACCGTCGCAAGCACGACGGACCGTCACAAGCTCCGTAGGTGGTCTCTTCTACATTTCTTTGCTCAAAATCTCCGTATTCATCTTTGGATAGATTTCCTGCAAATAAAGAGAAACTTATATAATAATTAGCACAAAAAGGCTTTTAGACACACTAAACTTTGAGGAAAATGTATTAATAATACCGTGAAAACACGGTATATCAGTCTCATGAGTTAATTTTATGCTAAAATTTTTAATAATAGTGTTTTGAGGAGTTTATGAAGTTTTGTGATGTTTTGAGGTAATATTTCCAAAAACGTCCATGACATTCGGAAGGTGTGCCTTAGAAAGTGCTTGTGTGTATTAGTGTGTTTTAGCCAGTTTTACGTGTTGTTTTTAGTTTACATTAATGTGGGATGATCCTATGATCTATAAATATATGTATGGGGGTTTAACGTTTGGGTACGACTCTAACTAGGACCCATGAGGGGCCCTAGGAGAGGATCCCAAACCTAAGGCAGAATCTGCCAAAACGTGGCAGTCTACAACCTTGCCACCTACGGACAGTGGTCCTTAAGACGCCCCACTGTTTGGGGGGAGTAGTATCCCACTTATCGGAATCTTATACCAAATATAAGTAGTCTTTGATTCAATCGATGCCCCAGCACGACGGGCCACCGATCAGACGACGCCCATTAGCTAGAGGTCATCGATTTGCACCTTCAAAAGCTATGACGTTTTCTGCAAAGGCTTGTGGTGTTTTTCTAAATTCACCCCATGTATTTTATGAAAAATGTATGATATTTTCAGGTTATTTTGGTATATTAAGTTAGTTTTATTTCCTAGACCTCGACAAGACCCCTCATTTCAAATATTCAAAACCCTATCTCAAGAAAGAACTCTCCCAAAAATCCATTGAAGCTAGAACTCAATGAAGGGCTAGTAGGTGTGGTTGTGGACGTTTATTCATTGAAATTACGTGGGATTTATTCTCATTGATGTATGGTAGTCATCCTTTAACCTTCTTTCATTTAAGGAACCACTTCTAAATGATTTCAAAGGGTTTCAAACTTCAAACTTCTTTATTTCTTGACTCTAAGTATGGGTCTTTTTATGAAAATTTTTAAAGATTAAAATGAGTCTTTCATAGTGTTTTATGATGATTTTATTGTAAAAACCCCAATGAAACCATGTTTATGTTTTTTATTAACTTTTGGCCTATGAAATGAGTTTATTGAGCATGATTACTAAATTTTAGGGTTATGCTTTCTTTATGGTTATATGGTGATTTATCTACTTACCTAAGGTCTATCTTATGATGAATTATTTATGAACTTGTGAAAAGGCCGTGAATGTTTTGATGAATGTTAAGTTGGTTATCTTATTTAGTTCTTATTATGAAATGCTCTTGAGTGGTATGGTCCACCTTTGATGGTGGTGTTTATTTATAGTATATGAATACTAATTTACATGTGTGTTGTGAATAAATATATGAAGGCATAATATGTGAACAAACACGATAATGATTTTGTTCTTGTTAATGTGCTTTGTGAACCTTGTTTATGTGAAGTATCTAGTGTGTGATATATGATGAATTAAGCTATGAATATATTTACGAGTCAATGTTATGAGTATAGTGATTATATGAAAGGTGTTCTTGAACACACATACATGAATGAATTAATGAAGTTAGTGAATGTAAATGGGGGAGTTTTAGGGTAAACACCCTTTGTGATTTAAGATAAAGCGTTTCGTAGCAACCTCACTATTTCCAAAGAATTTTCTAATGTAGTTTGGTGGATGGATACACTTTGTGAGTTAATATGTAGTGTCCAATTGTGATCCCTTAACCTTTAGTAATGAATGTTCAAGTCTCCGTGGTTGAGTTATGCTTTGCACAGAGTGTATTTGAACAAGGAGTGTGTAATGCACCAAAACGAACTAAGATGAACTTTATCCTCGGGATTGTTTCTTGAGTTATTTTTTTAAATGATTTAATTCTTAGGATGTTTGTGAAGTTATGTTATAATTGGAGGTCAAACGCCCGAAAACGTCCATGACGTTTAGAAGGTATGCCTTAGATTGTGCTTGGGTGTCTTGATGTGTTTGAGTGAATTTTATGTGTTTTTTTTCTTGAAACTGATGTGAGGTGTTCCTAAGACATATATGACTTAGTTTAGGGGTTTAAATTCCGGTCAGAACCCCACCAAGGACCCACAAGGGGCCCTAGATGAAGTGCCAAAGACTTGGACAAAACTGTTACGAACACTGCCCAATCGATAGAGCAGTCTACTGGGCGTAGGTCTATTGATGCCCCGTCTACTGGGGCCATTGTTCCATACTTTGTGGTAGGTCCATACCTCTCTTGAACAAGCCTCTGATGCCATCAACGTCTAGCAGCACGGTCGGTCGACTCATAGACGCCTAGTAGCTTGGGTTGTTGATTGGCCAAATCCAAAAGTTGTGGAAGCTACTGCCAACTTAGGGTGTTTTATATAAATTCACCCAAGACTTTTATGAGCCTAGGAATTTATTTTTAGTATTTATTAGTTATATTAAAGTTTTCTAAACCCTAAGACCTCATTTCAGAAGCCTCTTCCTAAAACCCAAAACCCCTCTCTCATAGAATTCTCTCTCAAGTCTCCATGGATGGTAGAAGTCAAGAAATGGTAGGAGGATTATTCATGGTTTTTTATTTGTCAAAAATAATTGGTATTTATTCAATGTGAGGTATGGTATCCATCCCTTAAATTTCTTCCATTTAAGGAGTCCCTTCTAAAGAATTTTCAAAAATGAGTTTTCAACCCTAGTTTCTCTATCTTCAAATCTAAATATGGGTTTTGCATGAAAATGTTTCTAATGTTAAATAATGGTATTTATAATGTTAGTTGATTATTTTAAGGTTTAAAATTCAATAAAATCATTTCAAAGCTTTTTAAATTTTGACTCAAGAAATGGGTGTAAATGAGCATGAATTTGTAGTCTTTGAGTTTTGTTTTCTTATAGTTAATATTATTGTTAGCTACTGCCCAAAGGTCTTATTATGATTAATTATTGAATAAAAAGGTTATAGGTGATTAAAGCATGGATTAAAGGGTATGTTTGTTATGTTGTTTAGTCTAAATTTCGAAATGCTCTTGAGTGGTATAGTCCACATTCTTGGTGGTGGTATTTATTTGAATTGCATAAAAGTAAAGTTACTAGTTTATTGTGAATGAGTCTATTACGTTTTTTATGTGAAGTAAGATTATATATATGCTATTCTTGTTAACTATGCCGTATGAAGTGATTAAGTAAAGTACACTAGGGTGTATGCTTGAATGAAGTTATTCTTGTTGATTGCTTTATGAAACTTGTTAAGAGAAGTATGTTAAGTAATATGTATAAAGCAATTATATGTTTATGTGAAGCATGTAAGATGTTTTATGTGATGAATGAAGGTCTAATGATGCAGAGTAATTAAATATAAATAAAGTGAAGCTTATGTGCAAGATGTGCTCACATGTACACACAGTCACACCTTAATGTATGAATGAAGTTAAGTTATGTCCTAAAGGGGAGTTTTGGGGTGAACACTCATCATATGTTGAGATATAGTGTTTAGTAGCAACCCCACTAAACCCTATGATCTTTCTAAGATAGGTTAGAAGATGAATGCCCTCCGTGAGTTGAGATTTTGTGTTCACTAGTTATCCTTAACATATAGATTTAAAGTGTTTTGAATTCATGGGGGTTATATGTAGCACCGAGAGGATATGAAGAAGAGGTGGTTACACTTCGTGAGTTTAGATGTTTTATTCCATTTTACCTCTTGAGATGAGAAGTCCTCGTGATTAGAGAATGACGCACTTAGTTGCAATCTCCTTATCCCTTAACTATGTGTCCTCATAGGTGTAGCTATTGGGAAAGCCATGTAATAGTTAAATGGAACGACCTCATTTTAAGCATGTAAGGATCCCTCATCCGATAGGGGGTTAATATCGGGATTCCATGTGTAGCTCTCATGGTCTATGTCTGTTAATCAAACTCCCACAAAAAGTAATGAAAGTACTGAGTCTCCTAAATGAATGCGCTACTTACTATAGGTAGTAGTATGGGACACTATTTATCCATTGCACTAAGTAGGACCTTCCGAAATGGGAGTATTGGTGAGTCTAATTGTCACGACCAAAAACGAGCCGCCAGTGTCACCCACACTTATCCTACTATGTGAGCGAACCAACCAATATAAACCCAACATTTCAATAAAATATAAACAGAATATAATGCGGAAGACTTAAACTCATTAATGAAAATCGATTAAATAACTTCTAAAAACTCAATACTTATTATTCCCCAAAATCAGGAAGTCATCACCACAAGAACATCTATCCTCAAATTACTAAGCTAAGAGTATCTAAGAAACTAAAAATAAATAACAGCTAGTCTATGCCAGAACTTCAAGGCATCAAGACATGAAGAAGAAGATCCAGTCCAAGCTAGAAGTGTTAGCTCACCCTGAAATCTGGTGTGATGAAGACTGGCTAGAATTGCAGTTGAGTTGAAGACGATGGCACGTTTGCTGCACTCCACAATTAACAAAGAAAACAAAGAGAAGTAGGGGTCAGTACAAAACACAAGTACTGAGTAGGTATCATCGGCCAACTCAAAATAGAAAACAGTATATATCAGATAATAACATAAAACCCAACCAATCATATTTATGAGGACTCAAGCCTCCACACCATACTCATTTGGGAATTAGTTCTTTAGATTGAGTATATTAGCATATTTCAAGATTCATTCTCTTTACTATCCTGGTGTCGGAATGTGACACTCCGATCCATATACTATCTTGGTGACGGAACGTGAAACTCCGATCCATATACTATCCTGGTGTCGGAACATGACACTCCGATCCATACACTATCCTGGTGTCGGAACGTGACACTCCGATCCATATACTATCCTGGTGTCGGAACGTGACACTCTGATTCTCTAATCTCATTACTTTAGTTCATCAAGCCTTCTTTTATACCAAGGTATCATCATTAACAAAGTAAATTTAAGATTTAAGATTCATAGCCTCATCTTCCCAATCCATTACAATTACAAAATCAATCATGCAAGCACACAATTAAGCATATAGAAGACTTTATAATACTACCCAACACATATCATTCGCTATTAAGAGTTTACTATGAGATAGTATAAACCATAACCTACCTTCACCGAAGAATTGTTACCAAGCAATCTACTTTCCCCAAAGCTGCGTTCTTCCTCCCTCTCGATCGATCGTTTCTCCCTCTCTTTGTTCTTTCTAGATTTTCTTATTCAAAACCTTTTTATTTTACCCTAATTAGCATATAATTAAGTATAAAGATGGTGAAAGTAACCCACTATTTACTTCAAGGTTGTCCCCTTTAACCCCAAGTAATTTAATTATTAACATTAACCCACAAACTTTATAATTATAAGCATGAATAGTCCAAAACGCCCCTTAAAACATTTAACAGAAATCCGACCCAGTCAGGGTTACGCAGCCTATGACGGCCCGTCGTGCCTGCGATGGTCCGTCCTGTTGCTTCCGTCACAAGGTTCAAAGACTCAATTCATTAAAGAGTCTGTGACGGCCCGTCATGTCTGCGACGGTCCGTCCTGCCATTTCGTCGCGAAGTTCAGAGAGTTGATCTCAGTAACCAAATTTTTAAATTCTAAGTGTTTTGGAACGAGCCCCCTCGACGGTCCGTCGTGCCCATGGCGGTCCGTCGTGGGATCCGTCGACTCAGACAGTTATTACCAGAAATTAATCTACTGCTCAAAACGACTAAACAGGTCGTTACAATAGATACCAATTTACCCATCGTTCGTCCTTAAGCGATCACAGGAAGAAAATCAAGGGCGAAAAGGAGTACCTAAATCTGTAAACAGGTGTGGGTATCTTTCTTGCATATCAGCCTCCTTCTCCCAAATGAACTCTTCAATTGGTCGATTCTTCCATTGAACTTTGATGGATGCAATCTCCCTTGACCTCAGCTTGCGGACTTCTCTATCTAAAATAGCAACAGGCTCCTCCCTATAAGACAAATTCTCATCCAGCAGAACTGAATCACAACGAATAATATAGTTTCCATCCCCATGGTATCTTTTCAACATAGACACATGAAATACCGGATGCACTCCTGATAGTCTTGGGGGCAAGGCCAATTCATAAGCTACCTCCCCCACGCGCTTCAGAACTTCAAATGGACCAATATACCTTGGACAAATCTTACCTCGCTTACCAAACCACATCACCCCTTTCATGGGCGAAACCTTCAGCAAGACTTGCTCACCCTCCATAAACTCCAAGTCTCTAACCTTCCGATCTGCATATTCCTTCTGCCTACTTTGAGCCGCTAAAAGCTTTTCTTGAATGCATTTCACTTTATCTAACGATT
The DNA here is from genome assembly GCA_027705065.1 of Solanum peruvianum. Classification (NCBI taxonomy): domain Eukaryota; kingdom Viridiplantae; phylum Streptophyta; class Magnoliopsida; order Solanales; family Solanaceae; genus Solanum; species Solanum peruvianum. Next base: position 27,882,754 of record JAKWJD010001761.1, on the reverse strand, counting down.
CCCTTAGAAGGTCAGTACCCCAAGTTCTAATTTCAAATGCATCAAACCACCCAATGGGAGACCTATATCCCAATGGCCACCAAATTCTATCACACATGCACGAAGCATATCCTCCAACACTTGAATCATTCGCTCAGACTGACCATCGGTCTGAGGATGGAACGCAGTACTAAGGTCCAACCTAGTACCCAATTCCGCATGAAATGTTTTCCAAAACTTAGAAGTAAACTGCGTTCCGCTATCTGATATGATAGCGAGTGGAACCCCATGCAATCGAAAAACTTTCGAGACATAAAGTTTGGCTAACTTCTCTGCATTGTAAGTCACCTTGACGGAAATGAAGTGAGCAGACTTAGTTAACCTATCAACAATTACCCAAATGGAGTCATACTTACCCATTTTCTTTGGAAGACCAACCACAAAGTCCATTGCAATTCTTTTCCACTTCCATTCAGAAATGGGCATTCTCTGAAGGATTCCTCTGGGCCTTTGGTGTTCATATTTTACTTGCTGATAATTTGGACATTTGTCAATAAAATTAACAATGTCACACTTAATTCTACTCCACCAAAAGTGTTGCTTTAGGTCACGATACATCTTGGTTTCACCAGGATGTATAGAATACCTTGAACTCTGAGCCTCTGTAAGAATAGTGTGAATCAAATCATTGACGCGGGGTACACATACCCTTCCCTTGATTCTCAAAACACCTTCCTCATCGATTGTTGCTTCTTTAGCCTCTCCTCGCAACACTTTATCTCAGATCCTGATCAATTTCTCATCAGTAAACTGCATTCCCTTAATCTTGTCAAGAAAGGAATATCTTGCCTCCACACTGGCCGCAAATCCTCCCTTCTCATTTACTTCTAACCTTATAAGGTCATTAGCCAGAGTCTGAACCTCTCTAGCCAATGGGCGTCTAGAAACTTGCAAGTGAGCTAGACTTCCCATGCTTCCTGCCTTTCTACTTAAAGCATCTACCACGACATTAGCTTTTCCCGGATGATACTGGATAGTGATATCGTAGTCCTTCAGTAGTTCCATCCATCTCCTATGTCTCAAATTCAAATCTTTCTGAGTAAAGACATACTGTAGGCAACGATGATCCGTTTAGACTTCACACTTAACCCCATATAGATAGTGTCTCTATTGCTTTAATGCAAACACTACCGCAGCCAACTCCAAATCATGGGTCGGATAGTTATGTTTGTGCACCTTTAATTGCCTTGAAGCATAAGCAATTACATTCTTCTCTTGCATTAGCACTGCACCCAAACCAGAATAGGATGCATCACAATAAATATTAAAATTCTTACCTTCCACTGGCAGGGTAAGAATTGGTGCAGTAGTCAACAAGGTCTTGAGCTTCTGAAAACTTTCTTCACACTCGTCCGACCATAAAAATGGAACACTCTGCTTACTCACATTTGTCAATTGGGAAGCAACAGAGGAAAATCCCTTGACAAATCGACGGTAGTAGCTAGCTAAACCAACAAAGCTCCTTACTTCTGTAACATTAGTAGGTCTTTCCCAACTCTTCACTGCTTCAATCTTAGAGGGATCCACCATCACTCCATCCTTAGAAACCACATGCCCCAAGAAGCACACTGAATCTAGCCAAAACTCACACTTGGAGAATTTGGCATAAAGCTTTTTCTCCATCAACATTTCCAATACAATTCTCAAGTGCTCCTCATGTTCTTTCTTGCTCTTTGAGTATACCAGTATATCATCAATGAATACAATGACAAAGAGATCCAGATATGGCTTAAAAATCCCATTCATCAAGCTGATGAACGCAGCAGGGGCATTCGTAAGCCCAAAAGACATTACTAAGAACTCATAATGCCCATACCTGGTCCGTAAAGCAATCTTGGGAAAATCCGTTGCCCGTATTTTCAATTGATGGTAACCAGATCTCAAATCAATTTTTGAGAAGGTACAACCACCTTGTAACTGATCGAACAAATCATCGATGCGAGGAAGAGGATACTTTTTCTTAACAGTTACCTTATTCTGTTGTCTTTAGTCTATGCACATCCGAAAGCTTCCATCCTTCTTCTTCACAAACAAAACAGGAGCACCCCAAGGGGATGCACTTGGTCTAATGAAGCCTTTTCCTAACAATTCTTGAAGTTGAGCCTTTAACTCCCTTAACTCCGCGGGAGCCATTCTATAAGGTGGTATGGAAATGGGGCGAGTACTCGGTTCAAGATCAATGTAAAAGTCAATATCTCTATCCGGTGGCATACAGGGAAGGTCTGCAGGAAACACATCTAGAATATCACGGGCTATCAAAACCGACTCAATTGAAGGTACTTGGGTAGTGTCATCCCTGAGGTGTGCCAAGAAAGATAAACACCCTTTACTAATTATTCTCTTAGCAGGAAGAAAGGAGATGATACGAACTGGAGTGGAAGTGTAGTAACCCTCCCACACTAACAGATCTGTCCCAGGATTGGCCAACGTCACAGTTTTAGCATTACAATCTAATATTGCAAAATTTGGAGAAAGCCAAAGTCATACTAAGAATTACATCGAAATCAACCATTTGTAAGATAACCAAGTCTACATGAGTATTGCTCCCCACAAAAGTCACCTGTCAATACCTATATACCTTTTCAACTATCACAGACTCACCCACCGAGTAGACACACGAATAGGCATGTCAAGCAATTCACAAGGTAAATTAAGACCAGTAGCAAATGAGGAAGATACATATGAAAATATGGAGCCAGGATCAAATAATACAGAAGACATACAATCACAAACCAAAAGATTACCTGTGATAACAGCATCAGATGTCTCCGCTTCAGACCGCCTGGGGAAAGCGTAACAATGGGCCCTATCGCCAGTCTACCCGTTGCTCCTACCATGTTGTGGTGTAGTGGCTCCAGTTTGCCCGTCACCCCGACCGTTTTGGTGACCACCATTACCTCAACCACCACGTCCTCCAGAATGACGACCTCTTCCATGACCACCTCTACCTCTGACTATTGGAGGTCTGTAACTCTGTTTTTGACAATACCTCTTAATGTGCCTAGTCTCCCCACATCCATAACACTCTTTGGATTCAAGCATCGGTCTCTGTGAGAATGACGAAGTCTGGGGATAACCTCCAAACTCAGAGAAATGTTGACCGGTCTGCGTGGACCCCCAACTACAGTCTGCAGTGAAGACTGAATAGGTCGGGCTGGGTTACCTCCTGAACCCTTCCCTCTGGAGTAAGAACCATTAAACTCACCTCCATTACAAAACCTTTTAGATGTCGATGCCATGGTGAAGTCATCTGGCTTCACCCCCTCCACCTCTATCAGGAAGTCTACCACTTCCTGAAAGGATTTTGCTGTAGCCGCTACCTGTAATGCTGAAATCCAACAATTCTGACCTCAACCCCTTCACAAGACGACGAATTTGCTCTTGTGGACTGAAACAAAGCTGGGTGGCATACCAGGATAATGCACGAAACTTAGCCTCATACGCAGTAACCGACATTCTGCCTTTCTCTAGGCTCAAGAACTCATCTCTCCTCATATCCCTCAAGGTCCGGGGGATATACTTCTCCATAAATAAGCTAGAGAATGATGCCCAAGTCATAGGTGGTGCATGTGCGGGTTGACACTCAACATGTGACCGCTACCACATTTTGGAATTTTCCTGAAATTGATAGGTTACAAACTCAACGCCAAATCGTTCCACTATGCCCATTTTATGGAGTAACTCATGACAATCAACCAGAAAGTCGTAGGCATCCTTAGATTCAGCACCCTTGAAAACTGGAGGTTTCAATTTCAAGAAATTACTGAAAAGTTCATGCTGATAACTTGTCATTATAGGCCCTGTAGTCAAACGAGGAAACGTACCTATTTCAAATGAGTCATCCATGCGGGGAGCCACAGCAGCAGCCTGTTGTACTTCTGGAACCTGAGGTGCTGGTGCAGAAAACACTGGAGTTGTCTGGCCTTGATCAGATAACCAACTAAGATAAGCCAGAACCTGATTAATCATCTCTGGGTAGGTTGGGGTGGTAATTCCTCATTCTGCACTTGCTCGTTTTCCCCTTCCTCACCCTCTCTTACAACTTCCTCAGTCGGTAGAGGAGTCACCGCCCTAGTAATAGATGGGCCAAGTGCTTGTCCTCTTCCTCTAGAGGACGTTCTGCCGCGACCTCTACCACGGCCTCTTGCCACTACTCCTCTTCAAGCTACAGCCCAGGGGCTGGCTCAGATGCGTCTTGTCTTGCCGGTGTTGGTGTTGGCGCAGTTGTTGCTTTTGTTCTAACCATCTGCGAAATAGAGTGAAGATGGTCAGATACCAATTTGTATTACCTAGATACCAATTGGTTCAAAGTAATAGCACGAAAGAAAGAATGAAAGAATGGAGTTTTCCTAAAGTCTTATACCCTCTCAAAGAAAAGTAAAGGTGTCCCCCTACCGTTCCTTAAGACTCTACTAAACTCGTTCTTGTGTGATGAGACCAACGAACCTAATGCTCTGATACCAAGTTTGTCACGACCCAAAACGAGTCGCGAGTGGCACCCACACTTATCCTACTATGTGAGCAAACCAACCAATCTAAACCCAACATTTCAATACAATATAAACAGAATATAATGCGGAAGACTTAAACTCACTAATGAAAATCGATTAAATAACTTCTAAAAACTCAATACTTATTATTCCCCAAAATCTGGAAGTCATCACCACAAGAACATCTATCCTCAAATTACTAAGCTAAGAGTATCTAAGAAACTAAAAATAAATAACAGCTAGTCTCTGCCAAAACTTCAAGGCATCAAGACATGAAGAAGAAGATCCAGTCCAAGCTAGAAGCGTTTGCTCACCCTGAAATCTAGTGTGATGAAGACTGGCTAGAGTTGCGGTTGAGTTGAAGACGATGGCACGTTTGCTGCACTCCACAATTAACAAAGAAAACAAAGACAAGTAGGGGTCAGTACAAAACACAAGTACTGAGTAGGTATCATCGGCCAACTCAAAATAGAAAACAGTATATATCAGATAATAACATAAAACCCAACCAAATACTTAATAGGTGATAGCAACACGCATAAGAATCATGTGCAACAACACCAATCATATCTATGAGGACTGAAGCCTCCACACCATACTCATTTGGGAATTAGTTCTTAAGATTGAGTATATTAGCATATTTCATGATTCATTCTCTTTACTATCCTGGTGTCGGAACGTGACACAACGATCCATATACTATCCTGGTGTCGCAACGTGACACTCCGATCCATATACTATTCTGGTGTCGGAACGTGACACTCCGATCCATATACTATCCTGGTGTCGGAACGTGACACTCCGATCCTCTAATCTCATTACGTTAGTTCATCAATCCTATATTTATATCAAGGCATCATCATTATCAAAGTAAATTTAAGATTTAAGATTCATAGCCTCATCTTCCCAATCCATTACAATTACAAAATCAATCATGCAAGCGCACAATTAAGCATATAGAAGACTTTATAATACTACCCTACACATATCATTCGCTATTAAGAGTTAACTATGAGATAGTATGAACCATAACCTACCTTCACCGAAGAATTGTTATCAAGCAATCTACTTTCCCCAAAGTTGCGTTCTTCCTCTCTCTCGATCGATCGCTTCTCCCTCTCTTTGTTCTTTCTATTTTTCTTATTCAAACCCTTTTTCTTTTACCCTAATTATGAATATAATTAAGTATAAAGATGGTGAAAGTAACCCACTATTTACTTCAAGGTTGTCCCCTTTAACCCCCAAGTAATTGAATTATTAACATTAACCCACTAACTTTATAATTATAAGCATGAATAGTCCAAAACGCCCCTTAAAACATTTAACAGAAATCCAACCCAGTCAGGGTTACGCAGCCTGTGACGGCCCATCGCCCTTTGACGGTCTGTCCTGCTGCTTCCGTCACAAGGTTCAGAGACTCAATTCATTAAAGGGTCTGTGACGTCCCGTCATGTCTGCGACGGTCCGTCCTACCATTTCGTCGCGAAGTTCAGAGAGTCAATCTCAGTACCCAAATTTCTAAATTCTAGGTGTTTTGGAACGAGACCCCCTTGACGGTCCGTCGTGCCCATGACGGTCCGTCGTGGGATCCGTCGACTCAGACAGTTATTACCAGAAATTACTCTACTACTCAAAACGACTAAACAGGTCGTTACACTTATGTAAATTGATTGAACTAGGTCTTCTAAAAGAACATGCTACTTAGGGTAGGTAGTGCTATTGGATTCTATATACTCATTGGACTAGGTAGGACCTTCCAAAAAGGTAGACTTGGTGTCGAACCTTCTAAATGAATGTGCTACTTAGGGTAGGTGGTGGTATGGGACACCATCTACTAATTGCACCAAAGTAGGAATTTCGAAAGGGAAGACTTTGGTAGTTATTGGGTGTTCTTTTATTGTATTGCCATTGAGTGGGTTCTTATTATCCTGAGGTGAGTAAGCCAAAAGGAAACAAGTCTTGAGGGTCGCTTTGGTGTGTATTGAAGGAGGTATACGTATACTTCCTTCATGTCTTACCTTAGTGAGTCTTAGGATGACCTTTGAAGGGAAATTCTTAGGGAAATGATGCTTCTTCCTCATTGCAAATGCTTTGAAAGTTTAACCATTTTTGAGTCTTAATAGTTCACTGTAATTGTCAAGGTAAGCTTAGTGTAGATTTTGGGAAGTTACTGTTTAGTTCCCTTTTAGTTTATCATTTATGGATATTGTTCTCTAAGTGTTAAATTATGATTCTTATTATGTTTTGATTTTATGTTCTTGAATATTTTACTAAATTTTCTTGATATGTTATTTTAATATAATGTCCCTTTTCGCATGTTTTTGCATATGCCATACTGAGTACATTATTTGTTCTAACCCCATACTTTTATATACTATTTAAGTATAGATTGGAAGCAAGGTTGACGTTTAGAATGCAAAGCTTGGGAAAGTTCCTCTCAAGAAAAAGTGTGTCCTCATACATTCGAGGGCATAATTTATGTCATCGTAGTTTCCTTATATTAAGACTTGTTATGTATTTTATTTCAATGTAAAGGGATTTGTCCCAACTTATTTATGTCGTGTCATTATGTCTGGCTTGTGACGATAAGATTTCTTAAAGTATTTATGAAATATTTCTTTTTTATTAAATTATTCGTGAAAAGTATGAATTTCGCACTACTTTACATGTGTTATGTAATGAACGATATGTAGAGGGCTTGTACATGACCACAATGGGTCAAGTACCCCCGGTCACGAATTGAGTGTTCTCCCTAACTTCTATAGAGTGTTTTTGGGTCTTAATAGACTTTGTATTTGAGCATAAGGTTTTGGGAAATACCTTAAGGTCTAATGTCTCACAAGCCATGTCTAGTATTATCTCTGTCATAGGTGTGAGTTGCGACACATCCATGGCCAAGAGACTATAGGTTGATAGAGTTTCACTTTCTTCATTTGTCTTGAATTGTTCCATAAAACTTAACTCCATAAGGCCTCTCTCTCTTATGTTCCCTTGTCCAGTGGTCTTGCTGGTGTGATTGACTTGAAGGAGAGATCTTTCTAAGTTTGAGGGAGAGAAAAGGTGAGTTTTAATGTTTTGATGGTTTTGTGGCTAAAAGATTAAATGTGAAGGTATGTTTTGAAATTTGGGGTGTGATTAAATTTATGGATAGGTGTGAGTTATGAGGTTTGGAGTGTTGTGATAAGAAACATTATGGTGATGTAGTTCTATGCATAGTAAGAGTTATAATAATGAATGAAGTTCTTTTGAAAGTAAATTAGTTATCTTGAGATTATGTTCAAAGATGGTCGAAATGCTTTAAGGTGTGAATTTGAGGAAATGATGAGAGATTGTGGAGATTTATTAGAATTTGAAGGAAACTCCCTTGTGTGACTTATGTTTCATAGATGTTCTTGTGATTGGTGGATGCTGTGGTGTAGGCTTACACTAAGATAGAGATTTGGTATGAATATCTAGTGAGGAAGTTTTGTTCCATGAAATTTAGTTAAGTGATGCCTAAGAGATGTACGGAGTGACGTTTAAGAGAGTTTATTTAGGCATGAATCCAAAAAGGGAAATGTTATGCTTAACTTGTAAAGTTAATGTTCAATCTTGATGTGCCTGAGTTGAGGGTAGTGTGAGTTCCTAACTTGTGAGAGGCATAATGGTGCATTGAAGTATGAGACCTTGAGGATGTCTTTACCCTAAGTGGGGGAGAGTGAGTTGAGTCAAATGGCATGCAATGTACTTAGTCCAAGAGAGTTATCAAGGGTCAGTACGTGGGAGTGGTAGTATGGGATGCTACTCTCACATTACACTTAGTGAAACTTAGCAAGTCTCTTTGGAGTAAATTAGTTTGGTCTTGTCCATCATATTGTTATGACATCTTGTTAAAGTTGCTTGAAAGGGGAATTATTGAAATTTTAATTATGTGACATAGTGATGTTTTCAACACACTGTAATGAATTTAAAATTTTGAGAAAATTGCAGTTTTCATGAATTATGGTTTCAAGGTGTTATGAAATTAGTTTATACGGTTTTATAGTTCATATGATCATGTCATCTTGATGAATTGCTTAAGGAATTATTATTTGAAAGAAATTTGTATGCTTAATAGTGAGCACAATAAACCTCACTATGAAACTTTTGATTTTTGAAAAATTTGTTTGTATTGAATAGAAGTTCAATGTGTGAAAAAGTATTGTTTATGAGAATTTTTAAAGTTGGAGAAGGTATTTCCTCCAGAGGAGAAGGTTAAGTGTGAATTTTGAAAATTTTGAAGTTTACAAGAGTCGCCAATATTGGTATGTGTTTGAAAATGAGAAGTGATGATCCTGGCTAGTCTATGCTTTGATTTTGATTATTTGAGCCTTGATTCTAATGTGTTGTATGATGCTAAGTGACTCCTTGTTTTTCTTAATGTTTTATTATCAGTCGAGGACGAATGTTATTCTATGTGGGGGAGAATGTAAGGCCTTTAAATTAACTATATCCGCGTGAGTATTTACTGAGTTAATTTTTTTAAATGACTTAGTTTATTGTTCTTAGTCAGTGTGCAAAGTTTGGTTATGTTTGAAGTTTAAACGCTCGAAAACGTCCACGACGTTCTTATGGTATTCCTTAGGTTGTGCTTGGGTGTCTTGATGTTTTGAGTAAGTTTTACGTGTTCGTTTTTCTTGAAACTGATGTCAGATGTTCCTAAGACCTAGAGGACTTAGTCTAGGGGTTAAAATTCTTGGAACTAGCCCACCTAGAAACCACAAGGGGCCCTAGATGAAGGCCCAAGACGTGGACAAAATTGCCAAGAACACTACCCAATCGACAGAGCAGTCCACTAGGCTTAGGTCCATCGACGTCCCATCGATTGGGGACGTCGTTCCAAACATTTTCGGAGGTACAGACCTCCCTTGAACCATCCTCTGATGGCATTGACGCCCAGAGGAACGGGCCGTCGACTCATCAACGTCTAGTAGCTTGGGTCGTCGATTGGCCACTTTCAAGAGTTGTGGAAGCTGCTGCCAACTTGGGTGTTTTATGTAAATTCACCTCAAGTCTTTTATGACACTAGTACATTAGATTTCGTGTTTATTATATATATTAAATTGGTCTAAACCCTATGACTTCCTTTTGGACACCTCTTCCTAAAACCCAAAACCCCTCTCTTATAATTCTCTCTCAAGTCTCCATGGGAGATAGAAGTCAAGAAATGGTAGAAGGGATGTTGATGGTTGTTTCTTCATAAAAAAATCATTGGTATTTCTTCAATGTGAGGTATGGTATCTATCATTTAACTCTCTTCCATTCAAGGATTCCCTTCTAATGAATTTTCAAAAATGAGTTTTCAACCCTAGTTTCTCGATCTTCAAATCTAAATATAGGTCTTTCATGAAAACATTTCTAATGAATTAGTAATTGTATTTCTAATGTTAGTTGATGATTGTACATTTAAAACTTCACTGAAATCATGTTACAGCTTTTCATTAAATTTTTACTAAAGAAATGGGTTAAATGAGCATGAATTGGTAGTCTTTGAGTTTTGTTTTCTTATGGTTGTTATTGTGGTTTAGCTACTTCCCAAAGGGCTTATTATGATAAATTACCAAGTAAAAAGTTTATAGGTGATGAAAGCATGGATTTAAGGTAAGTTGGTAATGTTATTTAGTCTCAATTTCGAAATGCTCTGGAGTGGTATGGTCCACCTTCTTGGTCGCGGTGTTTATTTGAATTGTATAAATGTAAAGTTACTAGTTCATTGTGAATGAGGCTATTAAGGCTTGTTATGTGAAGTAAGATGATAAATATGTTATTCTCGTTGAATGTTCCTAATGAGGTGATTAAGTGAAGAAGACTAGGGTGTATGCTTAAATGAAGTTATTCTTGTTAATTGATTCATGAAACATGTTATGAGAAGTATGTTAAGGATTATGTGTAAAGGATTTATATGATTATGTTAAGCATTTAAGATGTGTGATAAGATGAATGAAGGTCTAAGCATGTATACGAGTTTTATATGAAATAAATAAAGCTTATGTTTAAGGTGTGCTAACATGTACATACACACTCACACTTGAATGAATTAATGAAGTTAAATTAAGTCCTAAAGGGGAGATTTCGGGTAAACACTATTTGTGAGTTGAGATGAAGTCTTTAGTAGAAACTCCACTACATCCCATGAGCTTTCTAAGATAGGTTAGAGGATGAATTACCTTAGTGAATTGAGATGTGGTGTTCACTAGTTATCCTTAACCTAGAGTGTTAAAGTGTTTAGAATCTGTGGGGGTCATATCTAGAAATGAGAGGATATGAAGAAGAGGTAGTTACACTTCGTGAGATGAGTACTCCTCGTGAGCATAGAATGATTCACTTAGTAGCAATCTTCTTATCCTTTCAATATGCGCCCACATAGGTGTAGCTATTGGAAATCCATGTGAAAGCTAAAAGGAACGAACTCATTCTAGGCAATTGAGGATCCCTCATCTGACACGGGTTAATATCGGGATTCCATATCTATCTCTCATGGTGTATGGCGGTTAAGCCAACTCACACAAAATTAATGAAAGTACTAAGTATCCTTAAAGAATGTGCTACTTATGGTAGGTAGTGGTATGCGACACTTATTATCCATTTCACTAAGTAGGACCTTCTGAAAGGGGAGTCTTCGTGAGTCTTATGTGAATTGATTAAACTAAGTCTTCTAAAAAAATGTTCTTCTTTGGGTAGATGGTGGCATGGGACACTATCTACCCATTTCAATAGGTAGGACCTTCCTAAAGGTAATACTTTGTGACAAACCTTTTAAAAGAATGTGCTACTTAGGGTAAATGGTGGTATGGGACGCCATCTACTAATTGCACTAAGTAGGCATTCTAAAACGGAAGACTTTGGTGGTTTGTTGGGTGTTCTTCTATTGTATCACCATTGAGTGGGTGCTTATTATCCCAAGGTGAGTATGCCGAAAGGAAAGAAGTCTTGAGGGTTGCTTTGGTTTGTATTGAAGGAGGTATATGTGGACTTCTTTCATGTCTTACGTTAGTGAGTCTTAGCATGAACTTTTAAGGGATACTGCTTGGAAGTGATGCTTATTCCCCACTGGCAATGCTTTGGAATTATAACCATTTTGGAATCTTAATAGTTCACTGTATTTGTCAAGATAAGCTTACATTATGTTTTGGGAAGTTACTGTACAGTGCCCTTTTAGTTTAATATTTATTGAAATTCTTCTCTAAGGGTTCAATGATAATTCCTATGATGTTTTTCTTTTATGTTGTTGAATGTTTTGCTAAATTTTCATGAAATATTATTTTACTAAAATGTCCCTTTTCGCATGTTTTTTCATATGCCATACTTAGTACATTATTTGTACTAACCACACACTTTTGTATACTATCTAAGTATAGGTTTGAAGCAAGGTTGAATTTAGAAAACGAAGCTTGGGAATGTTCCTCTCAAGACAAAGTGTGTTTCATATAGTCGAGGGCATAAGTTATATCTTCTTAGTTTCTTATGTTAAGACTTATTATGTATTTCATTTCAATGTAAAGGGTCGTGTCCCTATGTTATTTATTGTCGTGTCTTTAAGTTTGGCTTGTGACGATAAGATTTCTTTAAGTATCTATGAAATATTTTCTTTTTATTAAGTGATTTGGGAAAAGTTTTAATTCCGCACTAATTTTCATGTCTTATGTAAGGAACGGTAGTTAGAGGGCTTGTACAAGACCCAAAAGTGTAAAGTACGCCCGGTCACTAAACAAGGGTTCTCCCAAAATTCTAGGGGGTGCTTTCAGGTCGTGATAGGGTGGCTACTGTAACGACCTGTTTAGTCATTTTGAGCAGCAGATTTTATTTCTGGAAAACTGGCTGGGACGACGGACCCCACGACGGACCGTCATGGGCACGGCGGACCGTCGAGGGGGTCTCGTCTCAAAACACTTAGAAATTCTTAAAATTGGGTGCTGAAATCGACTCTCTGAACTTCGTAACGGAATGGCAAGACAGACTGTCGTGGGCACGACGGACCGTGACAGAACCTTCAAGGAAATTGAGCCTCTGAACTCTGTGACGGAGCAGCAGGACGGACCATCTCAGGCACGACGGGCCGTCACAGGCTGCGTAATCCAAGTCTGGGTCGTATTTCCTTAAGTGATTTAAGGGACGTTTTGGACTATTCCTGCTTTAATTCTAAAGTTAGAGGGTTAATGTTAATAAGTCTAATTACTTGGGGGTTAAAAGAGGTAACCTTGAGTTGATTAGTGGGGTATTATTGTCATCTTTCATACTTAATTATATGCTAATTAGGGTAAAAGAAAGAGGGTTTGAATATGAAAAGTAGAAAGAACAAAGAGAGAGAGAGGGAGAATCGAACGAGAAGGTGAAAAGAAGAGGAGAAACACAAAGCTTTGGGAAATTGATTGCTTGATCAAAATTCTTCGGTGGAGGTAGGTTATGGTTTTTATACTATTCATAGTAAACTCTTAATAGCGAATGATATGTATTGATAGTATTGTAAACCCTGCTATGTGCTTAATTGTATGCTTGTATGAATGTGATTATATAATTGTGATTATACAAGCATGATGAAGTTATTCAATCCCAAATCTTGCAAAACCCTAATCTCTTTGTTAATGATAATGCCTTAGTATGAGAGAAGTCTTGATAAACTAAAGTAGTGAGAATGATAATGCCTTGGTATAAGAGGAGTCTTGATGAACGAACTTAATGAGATTAGGGGTTCGGAGTGTCACGTTCCAACACATAGAATGAAGGGATCGAGTGTCACGAACCGACACGTAGTATTTGGGGGACCGGGTGTCACGAACCGACACGTAGATTTAGGGGATCGGGTGTCACGAATCGACACATAGTATTAGGGGGACCGGGTGTCACGAACCGACACGTAGATTTAGGGGATCGGGTGTCACGAACCGACACGTAGAATTAGGGGATCGGAGTGTCACGTTTCGACACATAGTAGTAGGGGATCAGAGTGTCACGTACCGACACAAGAGGAATCGAGATTAATGAGGGAGCAGAGTGTCACGTACCGACACAAGAGGAATATGGATAATGAATCTTGAAAGATGCTAATATACTCAATCTAATGAACCTAATTCCCAAATGAGTATGGTATTGAGGCTTGAGTCCTCATGTGTGAACTTGGCGGTACTTATTAATGATTATAGTACTTGTTGTTGCTACATGTTGAGTATCATAGTGGATTTTATGATATTATCTGATATATAGTGTTTTCTATTTTGAGTTGGCCGATGATACTTACTCAGTACTTGTGTTTGTACTGACCCCCTACTTTTATGTTTTTCTTCCTTGTTATTTGTGGAGTGCAGCAAACGGACCGTCGTCTTCAACTCAACCGCAATTCTAGCCAGTCTTCGTCACACCGGATCTTCAGGGTGAGCTAATGCTTCTACTCAACCGCAATTATTGAATTGGTTTTTATTAGTGAGTTTAAGTCTTCCGCATTATTTTCTGTTGATATTATATTGAAATGTTAGAGTTTAGATTGGTTGGTTCGCTCATATAGGAGGGTAAGTGTGGGTGCCAGTCCTGGCCCAGTTTTGGGTCGTGACAAACTTGGTATCAGAGCATTAGGTTCGTTGGTCTCATCACACAAGAACGAGTCTAGTAGAGTCTTAAGGAACGGTAGGGGGATGCCTTTACTTTTCTTTGAGAGGCTATAAGACTTTAGAAAAAATCCATTCTTTCTTTCTTTCTTTCGTGCTATTACTTGGATCCAATTGGTATCTAGGTTATACAAATTGGTATCTGACCATCTTTACTCTTTTTCGCAGATGGTTAGAACTAGAGCAACGACTGCACCAACACCGACACTGGCAAGACAAGAAGCGTCTGAGCTAGCCACTGGGGCTGTAGTTCAAAGAGGAGTAGCGGCAAGAGGCCGTGGAAGAGGTCGTGGGAGGACGTCCTCTAAAGGAAGAGTACAAGTACCTAGTCCATCTGATGCTAGGGAGGTGAATCCTCCACTGACTGAGGAAGTAGTGAGAGGGTGAGGAAGGGGAGAATGAACAAGTGCGGAATGAGGAATCGCCACCCCAACCTACCCCAGAGATGATCAATCAGGTTCTTGCTTATCTTAGAGGGTTATCTGATCAGGGCCAGACACCTCCAGTGTTTTCTACACCAGCACCTCAGGGTCCCGAGGTACAACATGCAGCCACTATGGCCCCCCGCATGGATGCCTCATTGGAGATAGGCACGTTTCCTCGTCTGACTACGGGGCCCATAATGAAAAATGATCAGCATGAACTTTTCAGTAAGTTCTTAAAATTGAGACCTCCAGTCTTCAAGGGTGCTGAATCTGAGGATGCCTACGATTTTCTGGTTGATTGTCATGAGCTACTACACAAGATGGGAATAGTAGAATGGTTTGGTGTTGAGTTTGTGACTTATCAGTTTCAAGGGAACACAAAAATGTGGTGGCGATCACATGTTGAGTGTCAACCGACAGAGGCAACACCTATGACTTGGGCATCATTCTCTAGCTTGTTTATGGAGAAGTACATCCCACAGACTTTGAGAGATAAGAAAAGAGATGAATTCTTAAGTCTAGAGCAAGATAGGATGTCGGTTACTGCATATGAGGCCAAGTTTCGTGCACTATCCAGATACGCCACCCAACTTTGTTTCATTCCACAAGAGCGGATTCGTCGTTTTGTGAAGGGGTTGAGGTCAGAGTTGCGAATTTCAGCCTTACAGGTAGTGGCTACGGCAAAATCCTTCCAAGAAGTTGTAGATTTCGTGGTAGAGGTGGAAGGAGTGAAGCCAGATGAATTCACCATGGCATCGATATCAAAAAGGTTTCGAAAGGGAGGTGAGTTTAATGGTTCTTACTCTAGAGGACAGGGTTCCGGAGGTTACTCAGTTCGACCAATTCAGTCTTCACTACAAACTGTAGTTGGGGGTCCACCTCAGACGGGTCAACACTTCTCTGAGAGACCTATGCTTGACTCTAGAGAGTGTTATGGATGTGGAGAGACTGGACATATTAGGAGGAATTGTCCAAAACAGAGTTATAGACCCCCAATAGCTAGAGGTAGAGGTGGTCATGGTAGAGGCCGTTATTCTGGAGGACGTGGTGGTCGAGGTAATGGTGGTCACCAAAACGGCCGGGGTGATGGGAAAACTGGAGCCGCTACATCCAGACAAACGATAGGGCTCATTGTTACGCTTTCCTGGGCGGTCTGAAGCGGAGGCATCTGATACTGTCATCACAGGTAATCTTTGGGTTTGTGATTGCATGGCTTCTGTATTTTTTGATCCCGGATCCACATTTTCTTATGTATCTTCCTTGTTTGCTAATGGTCTTAATATACATTGTGAATTACTTGACATGCCTATTCGTGTTTCTACTCCGGTGGGTGAGTCTGTGATAGTTGAAAAAGTGTATAGGTCTTATTTGGTGACTTTTGTGGGGAGTAACACTCATGTAGATTTGGTTATCTTAGAAATTATTGACTTTGATGTAATTCTGCGTATGACTTGGCTTGCTCCGAATTTTGCGATCTTGGATTGTAATGCTAAGACTGTGACGTTAGCCAAACCTGGGACAGATCTGTTAGTGTGGGAGGGTGACTACACTTCCAATCCGGTGTGTATCATCTCCTTTCTTCGTGCTAAGAAAATGGTTAGTAAAGGGTGTTTAGCTTTCTTGGCACATCTCAAGGATGACACTACCCAAGTACCTTCGATTGAGTCGGTTTTGGTAGTCCGTGAGTTTTTGGATGTGTTCCCTGCAGATCTTCCTGATATGCCACCAGATAGGGATATTGACTTCTGTATTGATCTTAAACTGGGTACTCGCCCCATTTCTATACCCCCTTATAGAATGGCTCCTGCGGAGTTAAGAGAGTTAAAGGCCCAACTTCAAGAGTTGTTGAGCAAAGACTTCATTAGACCAAGTGCATCTCCTTGGGGTGCTCCGGTCTTATTTGTGAAGAAGAAGGATGGGAGTTTTCGGATGTGCATAGACTACCGGCAGTTGAACAAGGTAACTATTAAGAACAAGTATCTTCTTCCTCGCATTGATGACTTGTTCGATCAGTTACAAGGTGTGTGTTCTTTTCTAAGATTGACTTGAGATCCGCTTATCATCAATTGAAAATACGGGCAACGGATGTGCCAAAGACTACTTTTAGAACCAGGTATGGGCATTACGAATTTGAAGTGATGTCTTTTGGTCTTACGAATGCCCCTGCTGCGTTCATGAGCTTGATGAACGGGATTTTTAAGCCATATTTGGATCTCTTTGTGATCGTATTTATTGATGATATACTGATATACTCTAAAAGTAAGAAGGAACATGAGGAGCATTTGAGAATTGTATTGGCAATGTTGAGGGAGAAAAAGCTTTATCCCAAGTTCCCTAAGTGTGAGTTTTGGCTAGATGCAGTGTCCTTCTTGGGGCACGTAGTTTCTAAGGATGGAGTGATGGTGGATCCTTCTAAGATTGAGACAGTGAAGAATTGGGTAAGACCTATTAATGTGTCAAAAATAAGGAGCTTTGTTGGGTTAGGGAGCTATTACCGTTGATTTGTCAAGGGATTCTCTTCCATTGCTTCCTAATTGACGAACTTGACTAAGAAGAATGTTCCATTTGTATGGTCGGACGAATGTGTGGAAAGCTTTCAGAAGCTCAAGAACTTGTTGACTACTGCACCAATTCTTACCTTGCCAGTGGAAGGTAAGAACTTCATTGTCTATTGTGATGCATCCTATTCTGGTTTGGGTGCAGTGCTAATGCAATAGAAGAGTGTAATTGCTTATGCTTCGAGGCAATTAAAAGTGCATGAACGTAACTATCCGACCCATGATTTGGAATTGTCTGCGGTAGTGTTTGCATTAAAGCCATGGAGACACTATCTATATGGGGTTATGTGTGAAGTATACACGGATCATCGTAGCCTACAATATGTCTTTACTCAGAAAGATTTGAACTTGAGACAGAGGAGATGGATGGAACTACTGAAGGACTACGACATCACTATTTTGTATCATCCGGGGAAGGCGAATGTTGTGGCAGATGCTTTAAGTAGAAAGGCGGGAAGCATGGGAAGTCTAGCTTACTTGCAACCTTCTAGACGCCCATTGGCTAGAGAGGTTCAGTTTCTGGCTAATGACCTTATGAGGTTAGAAGTAAATGAGAAGGGAGGATTGTTAGCTTGTGTGGAGGAAAGATCTTCCTTCGTTGACAAGATTAAGGGAAAGCAGTTTAATGATGAGAAATTGATCCGGATCCGAGATAAAGTGTTGCAAGGAGAGGCTAAAGAAGCCACAATCGATGAGGAAGGTGTCTTGAGGATTAAGGTAAGGGTATGTGTACCCCGCGTCGATGATTTGATCAACACTATTCTGATAGAGGCTCATAGTTCAAGGTATTCGATATATCCGGGTGCAACCAAGATGTACCGTGACCTAAAGAAACACTTCTGGTGGAGTAGAATGAATCGTGATATTGTTGATTTTATTGCCAAATGTCCAAGCTGTCAACAAGTAAAGTATGAACACCAGAGGCCCGGAGGAACACTTCAGAGGATGCCCATTCCTGAATGGAAGTGGGAGAGAATTGCAATGGATTTTGTGGTTGGTCTTCCAAAGACAATGGGTAAGTATGACTCTATTTGGGTGATTGTTGATAGGTTAACTAAGTCTGCTCATTTCATTCCGGTCAAGGTGACTTACAATGCCGAGAAGTTAGCCAAAATCTATATCTCAGAAATTGTTCAGTTGCATGGGGTTCCACTCTCCATTATATCAGATAGAGGTACGCAGTTTACTTCTAAGTTTTGGAAAACATTGCATGCGGAATTGGGTACTAGGTTGGACCTTAGTACTGCTTTCCATCCTCAGACCGATGGTCAGTCTGAGCGAACCATTCAAGTGTTGGAGGATATGCTTCGTGCATGTGTGATAGAATTTCGTGGTCATTGGGATAACTTCTTACCCTTAGCAGAATTTTCGTACAACAATAGCTATCACTCAAGTATTGATATGACTCCATTCGAGGCATTGTATGGGAGGAGATGTAGGTCTCCCATTGGTTGGTTTGATGCATTTGAGGTTAGACCTTGGGGTACGGACCTTTTGAGGGATTCTTTAGAGAAAGTGAAATCTATTCAAGAAAAGCTTTTAGCGGCGCAAAGTAGGCAAAAAGAATATGCAGATTGAAAGGTTAGAGACTTAAAGTTCATGGAGGGTGAACAAGTCTTGTTGAAGGTTTCGCCCATGAAAGGGGTGATGCGGTTTGGTAAAAGAGGTAAACTGAGCCCAAGGTATATTGGTCCCTTTGAAGTACTTAAGCGAGTAGGGGAGGTGGCTTATGACTTAGCCTTGCCTCCAGGGCTGTCCGGAGTGCATCCGATATTCCATGTGTCTATGTTGAAAAGATATCATAGGGATGGAAACTACATTATCCGTTGGGATTCGGTCCTGCTTGATGAGAATTTGTCTTATGAGGAGGAACCTGTTGCTATCTTAGATAGAGAAGTCCGCAAGTTGAGGTCGAGGGAGATTGCATCCGTCAAAGTTCAATGGAAGAATCGACCGGTTGAAGAAGCCACTTGGGAGAAAGAGTATGATATGCAAGAAAGATACCCACACCTGTTTACAGATTCAGGTACTCCTTCTCGCCCTTGTTTTTCTTCTAGTGATCTTTCGAGGACGAACGATGGGTAAATGGGTATCTATTGTAACGACCTATTTAGTCGTTTTGAGCAGCATATTTTATTTCTGGAAAACTGGCTGGGACGACGGACCCCACGACGGACCGTCATTGGCACGACGGACTGTCGAGCGGGTCTCGTCTTAAAACACTTAGAAATTCTTAAAATTGGGTGCTGAAATCGACTCTCTGAACTTCGTAACAGAATGGCAGGACGGACCGTCGTGGGCACGACGGACCGTCACAGACCCTTCAAGGAAATTGAGTCTCTGAACTCTGTGACGGAGCAGCAGCACGGACCGTCGCAGGCACGAAGGGCCATCACAGGCTGCGTAATCCCAGTCTCGGTCGGATTTCCTAAAGTGATTCAAGGGACGTTTTGGACTATTCCTGCTTTAATTATAAAGTTAGAGGGTTAATGTTAATAAGTCTAATTACTTGGGGGGTAAAGGAGGTAACCTTGAGTTGATTAGTGGGGTATTATTGTCATATTTCATACTTAATTATATGCTAATTACGGTAAAAGAAAGAGGGTTTGAATAAGAAAACTAGAAAGAACAAAGAGAGAGGGGAGAATCAAACGAGAAGGTGAAAAGAAGAGGAGAATCAAATGGAGGTAGGTTATGGTTTTTATACTATTCGTAGTAAACTCTTAATAGCGAATGATATGTATTGATAGTATTGTAAACCCTGCTATGTGATTAATTGTATGCTTGTATGAATGTGATTATATAATTGTGATTATATAAGCATGATGAAGTTATTGAATCCCAAATCTTGCAAAACCCTAATCTCTTTGTTAATGATGATGCCTTGGTATGAGAGAAGGCTTGATAAACTAAAGTAATGAGAATGATAATGCCTTGGTATAAGAGGAGGCTTGATGAACGAACTTAATGAGATTAGGGGATCGGAGTGTCACGTTCCGACAAATAGAATTAAGGGATCGGGTGTCACGAATCGACACGTAGTATTAGGGGGACCGGGTGTCACGAACCGACATGTAGATTTAGGGGATCGGGTGTCACGAACCAACACGTAGTATTAGGGGGACCGGGTGTCATGAACCGACACGTAGATTTAGGGGATTGGGTATCACGAACAGACACGTAGAATTAGGGGATTGGAGTGTCACGTTCCGACACATAGTAGTAGGGGATCGGAGTGTCACGTACCGACACAAGAGGAATAGAGATTAATGAGGGAGCGGAGTGTCACGTACCGACACAAGAGGAATATGGATAATGAATCTTGAAAGATGCTAATATTCTCAATCTAATGAACCTAATTCCCAAATGAGTATGGTATTGAGGCTTGAGTCCTCATGTGTGAACTTGGCGGTACTTATTAATGATTATAGTACTTGTTGTTGCTACATGTTGAGTATCATAGTGGATTTTATGATATTATCTGATATATACTGTTTTCTATTTTGAGTTGGCCGATGATACTTACTCAGTACTTGTGTTTGTACTAACCCCCTACTTTTATGTTTTTCTTCCTTGTTATTTGTGGAGTGCAGCAAACGAACCGTCGTCTTCAACTCAACCGCAATTCTAGCCAGTCTTCGTCACACCGGATCTTCAGGGTGAGCTAATGCTTCTAGCTTGGACTGGATCTTCTTCCTCATGTCTTGATGCCTTGAAGTTCCGGCATGGACTAGCTTTTACTTGTTTTAGCTTCTTAGAATACTCTTAGTTTAGTAATTTGATCATACATGTTCTTGTGGCGATGACTTCCAGATTTTGGGAATAATAGATGTTGAAGTTTAAAAGTTATTGAATTGGTTTTTATTAATGAGTTTAAGTCTTCCGCATTATTTTCTGTTGATATTATATTGAAATGTTAGAGTTTAGATTGGTTGGTTCGCTCACATAGGAGGGTAAGTGTGGGTGCCAGTCGCGGCCCGATTTTGGGTCGTGACAGCTACACATCGTGAGTCTAGATATTTTATCCAATGTACCTTTTAAGATGAGTAATACTCATTAGTAGAGAATGAGTCACTTAAAAAAATCTCCATATCCCTTAACTATGCGCCCACAATGGTGTAGCTATGGGAAAATCCATGTAAAGGCTAAGAAAATGACCCTACCCTTAGAAAGTGGGGATCCCTAAGCCGATAGAGGATAATGTATGGATTCCATGTCTAGCTCTAATGGTATATGTTGGTTAAAACTAACTCCCCACAAATTAATGTAATGAACTATGTCTCGTAAAGAGTGTACTACTTAGGGTAGGTAGTGGTATAAGACGCTATTTATCCATAACATAAGTAGAAACTTGAAATGGGAGTATTGGTGGGTATCCTTAATATACGAATATGTTGTTATGTAGTCCAACTGAATTTATGTTGCGTAATGTCTAATGTTAAGAAAACATGTTAAGGTTATCTTATGTGTAATGAAGTTTATGAATGATGAATGTTGTGTACCTAGCATCATGGAAACCGCAAGGAGCACAAAGTGGGAGTAGTAGTATGGGACGGTATTCTCACATTGCACTTTGTGTAAATTTCAAGTAAAGTTGAGGAAGGGTAATTATGTGAAGTTTTGGATGCATGTATGTTTCTCTAATGTAACACTGCGTATCCAATACAGACCAAAATGGGGTCCGTTTGGCACATCCTTAAATAGGTTCAGAAACCACCAAAATCACAGCATAGGAAAATTAGGTTAACTCATGATCGACGGATGGACTTACAGTCCGTAGATCAGAGTACAGTCCTTAGTCTGTCACCGTCGATCGACACCCCATTCACCAACTTTCTGAAAAGAGCCATGGATGACCAGTAATGTCCATCGGTGGACCCACGGTGCGTAGGTCTGACTGTAGGTGGGAACTAGCAGATAATTAAGGGGGAAATGTAGTTGGTTCAACTTCAAAATAATCATAACTCTTATAAGAAAATGAATTAGATGTCTCATGACCTACCCAAAAACAGATAATTGAATTAGATTTCAATTGGAAATGACCTTGCAAAAATCACACCTTCGAGTAAAAAGTTATGCCCGTTTTAGTAAATGCCTATCGAACAGGACAAACATATGGACCCACCGACGGACACTCTATCAAACGACGGACCGTCTATATAGGCCATTGTTTGGTCCAAAAGAAATCAACCCAGGGGTCTTTTTGTCTTTTGCCACTTGGTTTAAACGTTAAGATTCATAATTTTGACCCTATATCATCAGATTTTACTCACTTTAAGCCTAAAAACATAACAAGAACTTACGTAAGTAAAAATGAGAAATCAAAATATTGAAAAATAGAAGCAATAAAGGACAAAAAACTCAAGAACCTTAGCTCAAGAACGAAACAAGTTATCAGCAATCCTAGCACCGAGATCTAAATTTTTGTCCATGAATTTTATCAACAGGTATGTGGGATATCATGAATGGATTCCTTTAACCCATTGGGTCCCTAGTTTTTAGTCATATTCTTGATTCTTCCCTAGTTTTTAGTCGTATTCTTGCTTCTCCTATCATGATTAAATCTAAGGTTTCTAGAACTTTGATAGAACTTCATGATCTTACTAAATACATGTTCCAAATGTGATTGTAAAGTTATTATTTAGTTTGTCGCATGAATTTTAAAAACCCTAGCTTGTATTTCTTTAATTCTTGAATTACAGATTCTAGTTCAGATATTGCAGTTATTCAGTTATACATGCCTCAGTTTTTAAAGCATCATTGTCAGATTAAATGTTCCATTCTCAGTTTGCATGTTTAGTTTTGAGCAATCCAATAATTATAGAAAATTAAGATATAATTAGTTAACTACAAAAATCAACGGGAGTAACATAATACCAAGTTGGACTAGGGTTCAACATACACACTTAGTCCAAGAATACTAGCAAAGTAGGTTGTAAGTCCCCACTGTGGGCAATAAATTTAGTTATCACACCAGCATGTCTTTATACATTTGGTAGGGTCTATTGGGTCCTCTCGTGGAGCGTATATATCAGACTCCGCACTTAGCTCATGTGTTTTATTATTGGTTATAAGTAGCTCCCACAATTTATTAAGACTCTCTGCATTGATCATGTATCAGTATATTCAGTATTCAGTCTCAGCATGTTATAAATTGTTCATTGCATCCATTTAGCTTAGAAATCAACATATCATATTAAGATTATTATACTTGCTTTTGTTCTTGTTCAGTTATGTTATTTTAATGTTTATTCTATCGTACATGCTCAGTTTCTTTCAAGTACTCTCGCATACATGCGCTACATCTTCTCGTGATGTAGGTTCAACAAATTTTGTGGTGAGTCCTCATTCTCCGAGGTCAATAGTCATGAGTTCATTTCAGTCTTTTATTCATGTAGTTTGAGTTTTCACTAGATTTAGCTGGGGCTTGTCCCAGTAGTTCTAGTCCAATTTAAAGGCTATTCTTAGACACTGTTAGATTTAGTTTAGTTGTGAGTTAACATTTACTTTGTATTAAGCTCATTGTTTTTAAATATCACATTTATAGAATATTGTTATTCCCCATCTTTTCAGTTTCTGTTCTGATTAAGCTTCTGCATTCAGTTTGTTATCTTTTGTATGCTCATTATCATGCCAGTAGGGTTAGCTTGAGATCACTTGTGGTCCTAGGTTATGTGTCTACATCTCGGGGCTAGAACAGGGCATGAAAAAACATGGTATCAGAGCACTAGGTTTAAGTGTCCTACGATGTCTGAAATACCCTAGTAAGTAGAGTCTTTTTCATGGGTATGAAGAGCACTAGGTTTAGGAAAACTTGACTTTCTTGTTAATCTTACCATGCGTAAGGTATGATCTTATTCCACTCTAACTTAACGTTCTAAATTTCAAACCATGCCTCCTCGTAGAGCTAACGATAGGAATGTGAATGCCAGGAAGGCAATCGCAGCTTTCCAAGTTCCTGATCAGGAAGTCTCAAATTCTTATTTTAGAAATGCCATACAGAGTTTTCTCAAAGTATGACTAACCAAAACAATCGTGTTCATGCTCATGTGAATGAAAATGGTGGATCGGTAGAAGCAAGGGTCATTGACTTTGTAAGGATGAATCCGCCTGAGTTCTTAAGATCACAGACTAATGAGGATCCTCAGAATTTCTTGGATTAGATCAAGAAAATCATTGAGGTAATGCAAGTCACTGGCAATTATCGGGTTGAGTTCGCATCATACCAGTTGAAAGATATTGCTCATCTTTGGTACCCTTAGTGGAAGGATAATAGGGGTGCAAATGCAGCTCCTATCACTTAGGATTGCTTTATTGAGACTTTTCATGATAAGTTTTTCCCAATTGAGTTGAGAGAAGCAAAAGCCCAAAAATCCATGAACTTAAGGAAGGGAAACATGACTCTCCAAGATTATGTACTCAAGTTTTACCAAATCTCAAGGTATTCTTCTAACATGGTTGCTGACTCAAGGGCTCAGTTGAAAAAATTCTTGTATGGAGTGTCTGATTTTGTAAAAAATGAGTATAGAAGTACTATGTTACTTGGAGATATAAACAACTATAGGCTTATGACTAATGCTTAGTAGGTTGAGGGTGACAAGCTTAAGTAACATGCTAAGGAGAATAAGAAGGTTAGGTCTGGGAACTATGACTGTTCTCAGCTGAAATCGGGAGGTGGAAATCGCTCACCGAGTCGGCAGAAGTTTTAAGCTCCATCTTAAGCCCCTTCGTTGGCTAGTGTTCCATCCTCTAAGAACAGGTGTGACCAGAAGGGTAGAGCACCAGGCTCTAAGTTTGAAGGAAGTGTTTCAGACACCAATACTTACCCCACTTGCCTTAAGTGTGGTATCAACCATCCGGGCGAGTGTCTCTCAGGAAAAAAAGGGCGCTTAAGGTGCGGTCAGGCTCGTCATAGGTTGAGGGATTGTCCTTCTAGACAGGTTCAATGAGGCAGTAATGGTAGACCTCAGTCTACAACTTCAGCAACAACAACATGTAAACCAACTCAGCAAGATAACTCATTTGGTAAAGGTGGAGGTCAGCGCCTGAACATGTTGTATGCTCTTCTGGCTCGCCAGGATTAGGAAGGTTCTCCTGATGTAGTTACTGGTACGTTATGAGTCTTTGACCTTGATGTTTATGCATTTTTAGATATAGGGGATACTCTTTATTTTGTAACTCCTTGCATAAAAGTCCAATTCAATGTCAGTCAAAATGATATCCTTATTGTGCAAATGATGTAGGTAGGATTTCATGGCTTGAATGGCATGCAATCATCCATAGGATCTTACCCATTGTAGATATCCATTGTTTACCATATTTTGTAAGGTGTATTCTAATTGGGTTATAAATAAGATATTGTATCCCTTAATATGTTCATTTATTGAACTACTCTATGAGAAAAATGTATAGAATCGAGTGGGTATGATTGGGTAGTATCTCTAGTTAAGAAGGTGGATAGAGTACAAACAAAACCCTCGATAATCATGTGCCTACATGGGATGTTTCACATTTCTACTATTGGCAAGTAGAACACCCTCTATAGGATAAGGGTTTTACTCAAGATTATATGCTTAGCCTACATGGTCTATGTAGGTTATTGCTTATTCTAATCATGTAATACATTCTAGTGTTGGATGAAGTTCTATGAAGTTTAGGTTGTGGAATGGGAAGCTATCTAGACGTTGCAAGATTAGGCTATGAATATGTTAGTGTGTGAGTTTGTAGGTCTTCTACAAGACTATTATGTGGATTTCAATAATTTTTGAATGTATTCCAAATGACTTAATGAGTTTAATGACTTAAGTAAAACCATTTAATTGAAAATGTATCTATCTAGGGTAGCATTGAGTATTGTCTAGGTAGGCTTGGAGAGGGTGTATGGGTGTTTCCTCTCGTCTTACTTAGGTGAGACTTATAGTAATTATAGTTAGGGTGTTTGATAAATGAAATTTTAATAATATTATCTTGGGTAGTCTAAAGGATCTTTTTGGTGTGTGTGAAAGGATTGTATGGTCCCTTCATAACTCTCTAAAGTGAACTTTAGAATCACCTTTTGTAGGAGTGTTTTATGTGTATGTGTTTTTGATGTGTTCTTGATGATATCTTGTGATATGTGATTCATATGTGAAGTTAGTGTGATATATGTGTTTCGATAGTATGATATAAAGTTTACTGTAAAAGAGAATACAATTATTTAATATAGAATATTTGACACAAATGTCCATTTCTCATGATTATATGAATTATCCATTCATAGCACATGCATTTTAATAATACCATACATTTATTCTATATCTAAAGTTGAAGGTTGAAGGTGAGAGGTGTCTTTGAAGCAATGCTTGGAAAGTAGGACTCTTTCAAGAAAAGTTGGTGTATGTACTCACTTGTATCAAGGACATTGCTATCTTCAGATTTCTTTCATTAAAATTATTATAATAGACATTAGTTTTCTTTATTCATATTGTATGGGCCATGTTCCTAGTATTCTTTAGTCTTAAAATGACGTATGTTGAGACTTAGTATTTTCTATTGTTTTATATGAAAGATATTATAATATATTATTTGTGTGAATAGTTTAATTCCACACGCTTTTCGTACATGTAAGCAATGAATGTTATCTAAGGATTGTACAAGACCTCCGAGAGGTCAAGTACGTCGTTTGGTGTCATTTAAACATCCTATATTCTAGGGTGAACACATGTGTAGTTAAAAACATGGTGTCAGAGAATAGGTTATAAAGTAGTACATAGGAATCGAAATGCTTAATTGTCTTGTTGAGGCTTGATTATTGGTGTGAGTCGTGACACATCCATGAGCGAGAGACCATAGGACAATAGAGATTCCATTCTTTTTTACTCTTTCTCGTGTCGTAGAGTAACAAGTTATGATTGTGATTCTTAATGTTTTCGATATGTTTGTAGGAGATGAACACTAGAAGAATGACCAAAAGAAAGTTGGAGAGCAAGAAAAGCATGGGGAATGACCGAAAGAAGGTTGGAGAGCAAGAAAAGCATGGGGAAGTTCCTCAAGTTGAGGAAGTCCCTATCGTGGGTCAAGGGCATGATGCTCTGGTGTTTCCCTCAGACATGTCTAACGAGGAGATTACAGAGGTTCTCTTTGCACTAGCCCAAGTTATATTAAACCATGTGAATAAAGGTATTAAGACAAGGGTTAATGTCTTAGGAAGTACCATGACCTCTATATTGGGGGACTTTGTAAGGATTAGTCCTTCTATCTTTGTACGATTTACGGTGGGAGAGGATCCCCAAGAGTTTCTTGATAGTGTATGTAAGGTGTTGAGTGCTATGGGGTAATTTCTTGGAAAAGTCAGAGTCTGTTTTATACCAATTGAGGGAGGTATCTCAAGTAGGGTGCACTCAAGGAAAGTTAATATGCCGGTTGAGTCGGGTCCCGTAGAGTGGGAAGAGCTTAAGGATCTTTTCTTAGAGAAGTACTTCCGCCCTGAGAGGAGGGAGGTGAAGGTTGGAGAGTTTATTGACCTTATGCAAGGTAATAGGAAATGTTGATTAACCCAAACTCAGGAGAAGTAGTAGGATTTTGAAAACCGGTAAATCCAATGAGAAAAATCAACCTAAGTTTATGAAGCGAGCCCCAATCTTAGCGGGGTTAGTGCTACTAAGGGCAAGCTCAAGAGAGGTTGTGGTACTAGAATTGTTAATACTACTTGTGTTAGTTATGGGAATAAACATGTAGGGAAGTGTTTAGCTTGTACCGGAGCTTGCTATGGTTTTGGTGAAGATGGTCATAAGGTGCGAGATAGTCCTACAATTGCGGTTAGAGAAAGGAAGGCCAATCAAGTTCCTCCTTATGCTCCGGATGAGGATGTTGGTAAGTTATAGATTTATCTCTTTAATTGTCATGAGTTCCTTATAAGTGGGAGATTATGGTGAGTAATGGAGTTATGAAATGTTGTCTCTTCTATTTTATTTTATTCAAGTTTGAGAGATAGAATGTCAGTGTAGCATGTTGCCTTTTACTTTTTGTTTATGAGTCTTATTGAAATTGAATTTAATTGATTCCGTTCATTGGGCGCTTCATAAATTTATGAATGTCACGACCCAAATCGGGGACGCGACTGGCACCCACATTTACCCTCCTATGTGAGCGAACCAACCAATCTAACCTTTAACATTTTAATACAATATCAACAAAAGAAATGCGGAAGACTTAAACTCATTAATAAAACAATTAAAACTATTATTAATATCCCCAAAATCTGGAAGTCATCATCACAAGAACATCTATCTCAATTTACTAAACTAAGAATGTCTAAAAAGCTAAAAACAAGTAAAAACTAGTCCATGCCGGAAGTTCAAGGCATCAAGACTTGAAGAAGAAGATCAAGTCCAAGCTAGACGCATTAGCTCACCCTGAATTTCCGATGGAGTGAAGACTGGCTTGATCTACTGCTGAATTGAAGTTGACGGAACGTTTGCTGCATTACACAAATAACAAGAAGAAAACATAAAAGTAGGGGGTCAGTACAACCACACGTACTGAGTAGATATCATCGGCTAACTCAAAATAGGGAACAATATATATCAATAATAATGTAAATTAACTACAATACTCAACATGTAGCAACAATAATTACTTTATCATTAACAATTACCGTCAAGTTCACACATGAGGACTCAAGCCTAAATACCATACTCATTTGGGAATTAAGTTCATTAGATTGAGTATATTCATTATCTTTCAAGATTCATTATCTTTCTTCCTCTTGTGTCGGTACGTGACACTCCGCTCCTCTAATTCTATCCTGGTGTCGGAACGTGACACTCCGATCCTCATATTCATTCTATCCTGGTACCGGAACGTGGCACCCGATCCATATTCTATCCTGGTGTCGGAACGTGACACTCCGATCCTCATATTCTATCCTGGTGTCGGAACGTGACACTCCGATCCTCATATTCATTCTATCCTGGTACCGGAACGTGGCACCCGAACCTCATATTCTATCCTGGTGTCGGAACGTGACACTCCGATCCTCATATTCATTCTATCCTGGTACCGGAACGTGGCACCCGATCCCCTAATTCATCAAGCCTTCTTTTACACTAAGGCATCCTCATTATCATTATATAATTTATCAAGCCTTCTTTCATACTAAGGCATTATCAATCTTATTATATAATATATCAAGCAAATTAGGGTTCTTTCAAGATTTGGGATTCATTAGCTTCATTATGCTTTATTAATTCATCACAATTTCGTAATCAAATCATGCAAGCATACAATTTAAGCACATAGCAGGGTTTACAATATTATCAACACATAGTATTCACTATCAAGAGTTCACTACGATTATCGTAATATAAACCATAACCTACCTCCACCGAAGAATGGAAATCAACAAGAAATTCCCAAGCTTGTTTTCTCCCCACTAATTAACTTAAGGTTACCCCTTTTAACCCCTAAGTAATTAGACTTATTAATGTTAACCCTCAATCTTTATAATTAAGGAAAGAATAGTCAAAAACGACCCTTAAAACGTGTGAAGAAATCCTAAACTGCCTGGGACTGCGCAACCTGTGATGGGCCGTCGTGCCTGCCACGGTCCGTCACGGTGGTCGTCGCAACTCCCTCGAGCTCAAGTGGCCTGTGACGGCCCGTCACAGCCGTGACGGTCCGTCCTGTTCCTCCGTCCTGACGGTCAGAAACTCGTTTCTTGCACCAAATTCTCAAAAGTTGAAGTGTTTTGCAACGAAACCTCACGACGGTTCGTCGTGGATGAGACGGCACGTCCTGCAGGTCCGTCACAATTTACAGAGAGTCGATTTTCAGTACCCAATTTCAGAATTTCTAAGTATGTTGCAACGATACACCCTCGACGGGCCGTAGTGCCTACGACGGTCCGTCGTGGTGTCCGTAGTATGGCCCAGTTTTTCCAGAATTAAAAATCTGCTGCTCAAACGACTAAACAGGTCGTTACAATAGATACCAATTTACCCATCGTTCGTCCCCGAACGATCAAAAGAAGAAAAACAATGGCGAAAAGGAGTACCTGAATCTGTAAACAGATGTGGGTATTTTCTTGCATATCTGCCTCCTTCTCCCAAGTAGCCTCTTCAACCGGTCGATTCTTCCATTGAACTTTGATGGATGCAATCTCTCTCGACCTCAACTTGCGAACTTCTCTATCTAATATAGCAACCGGTTCCTCTTCATAAGTCAAGTTTTAATCCAACAAAACTGAATCCCAACGGATAATGTAGTTTCCATCTCCGTGGTATCTCTTCAACATGGACACATGAAAACACGGATGCACTCCGGACAGCCCTGGGGGCAAGGCTAATTCATAAGCCACCTCCCTATCTCTTAAGCACTTCAAATGGTCCAATATACCTTGGACTTAGCTTACCTCTTTTTCCAAACCGCATCACCCCTTTCATGGGCGAAACCTTCAACAAGACTTGTTCACCTTCCATGAACTCCAAGTCTCTAACCTTTTGGTCCGCATACTCCTTTTGTCTACTTTGAGCCGCCAAAAGCTTTTCTTGAATAGCTTTCACCTTCTCCATAGAATCTCTCAACAGATCAGTCCCCCAAGGTCTAACTTCAAAGACATCAAACCAACCAATGGGAGATCTACACCTCCTCCCATACAATGCTTCAAATGGAGCCATGTCGATACTGGAGTGATAGCTATTATTGTATGAAAACTCTGCCAAAGGTAGGAAGCTATCCCAATGGCCACCAAACTCTATCACACATGCACGAAGCATATCCTCCAATACTTGAATCGTTCGCTCAGACTGACCATCAGTCTGAGGGTGAAACGCAGTACTGAGGTCCAATCTAGTACCTAATTCCGCATGTAGTGTCCTCCAAAACTTAGAGGTAACTGCGTACCTCTATCTGATATGATTGAGAGGAACTCCATGCAACCGAACGATTTCTGAGATGTAGATTTTGGCTAACTTCTCTGCGTTGTAGGTCACCTTGACAGGAATGAAGTGAGCAGACTTAGTTAACCTATCAACAATCACCCAAATAGAGTCATACTTACCCAATGTCTTGGAAGACCAACCACGAAGTCCATCGCGATTCTCTCCCACTTCCATTCAGGAATGGGCATTCTCTGAAGTGTTCCTCGGGCCTTTGGTGTTCATACTTACTTGTTGACAATTTGGACATTTGGCCACAAACTCAACAATATCTCGCTTCATTCTACTCCACCAGAAGTGTTGCTTTAGGTCGCGGTACATCTTGGTTGCACCAGGATGTATAGAATATCCGGAACTATGAGCTTCTGTAAGAATAGTGGTGATCAAATCATCGATGCGGGGTACACATACTCTTCCCTTAATCCTCAAAATACCTTCCCCATCGATTATTGCTTCCTTGGCCTCTCCTTGCAACACTTTATCTCGAATTCGCCTTAGTTTCTCATCATCAAACTGTTTCCCTTTAATCTGATCAAGAAAAGAGGATTTTGCCTCTACACAAGCTAACAATCCTCCCTTCTCGTTTATTTCTAACCTCATAAGGTCATTAGCCAAATCTGCACTTCCCTAGCCAATGGGCGTCTAGAAGCTTGCAAATGAGCTAGACTTCCCATGCTTCCGGCCTTCCTACTCAAAGCATCTGCCACAACATTTGCTTTTCCCGGAAAATACAAGATAGTGATGTCGTAGTCCTTCAGTAGTTCCATCCATCTCCTCTGTCTCAAGTTCAAGTCTTTCTGAGTGAATACATACTGTAGGCTACGATGGTCCGTGTAGACTTCACACTTAACCCCATACAAGTAGTGTCTCCATTGCTTTAGTGCAAATACTACCGCGGCCATTTCCAAATCATGAGTTGGATAGTTACGTTCATGCACTTTTAATTGTCTTGAAGCATAAGCGATCACGTTCTTCTCTTGCATTAGCACTGCACCCAAACCCGAATAGGATGCATCACAATAGACAATGAAGTTCTTACCCTCTACCGGCAAGGTAAGGATAGGCGCGGTAGTCAACAAAGTCTTGAGTTTCTGAAAGCTTCCTCACACTCGTCCGACCATACAAATGGGACGTTTTGCTTAGTGTCAAGTTCGTCAATGGGAAGAAGCAATAGAAGAGAATCCCTTGACGAATCGGCGGTAGTAGCTAGCTAACCCAACAAAAACTCCGTATTTCTGACACATTAGTGGGTCTTACCCAATTTTTCACTGTTTCAATCTTAGAAGGATCTACCATCACTCCATCCTTAGAAACCACGTGCCCCAAGAAGGACACTGAATCTAGCCAAAACTCACACTTAGAGAATTTCGCATAAAGCTTTTTCTTTCTCAACAACTCTAACACCATTTTCAAATGCTCCTCATGTTCTTTCTTACTCTTCGAGTATATCAGTATATCATCAATAAACACAATCACAAAGAGATCCAAATACGGCTTAAATATCCCATTCATCAAGCTCATGAAGGCAGCAGGGGCATTAGTAAGACCAAACGACATTACTACAAATTCATAATGCCCATACGTAGTTCGAAAAGCAGTCTTTGGCACATCCGTTGCCCGTATTTTCAATTGATGATAACCGGATCTCAAGTCAATCTTTGAGAAGACACAAGCACCTTGTAACTGATCGAACAAGTCATCAATGCGAGGAATGGGGTACTTGTTCTTAATAGTTACTTTGTTCAACTGTCGGTAATCTATGCACATTCGGAAGCTCCCATCCTTCTTCTTTACAAACAAGACCGGAGCACCCCAAGGAGATGCACTTGGTCTAATGAAGCCTTTGCTCAACAACTCTGAAGTTGTGCCTTTAACTCTCTTAATTCGGCGGGAGCCATTCTATACGGGGGTATAGAAATGGCGCGAGTACCGGGTTCCAAATCAATGCAGAAGTCTATATCCCTATCTGGTGGCATACCGGGAAGATCTGCAGGGAACACATCCAAAAACTCACAGACCACTGAAACCGACTCGATCGAAGGTACTTGGGTAGTGTCATCCTTGAGATGTGCCAAGAAAGCTAGACAACCCTTACTAACCATCTTCTGAGCACGAATAAAGGAGATGATACGCACCGGATTGGGAGTGTAGTCACCCTCCCACACTAACGGATCTGCCCCAGGCTTGGCTAAAGTTACCGTTTTAGCATTACAATCCAAAATCGCAAAGTTTGGAGAAAGCCAAGTCATACCCAGAATTACATCGAAGTCACCCATTCTAAAATGACCAAGTCTACATAGGTGTTGCTTCCACAAAATTCACCAAACAAGACCTATAGACCCTTTCAACTATCACAGACTCACCCACCAGAGTAGAAACACGAATAGGGATGTCAAGTAATTCACAATGTAAATTTAGACCATTAGCAAATGAGGAAGATACATAAGAAAATGTGGATCCAGGATCAAACATACAGATGCCATGCAATCACAAACCAAGAGATTACCTGTGATAACAGCATCAGACGCCTCCGCTTCAGACCTCCCAGGGAAAGCGTAGCAATGAGCCCCATTATTTGTCTGTCCGTTGCCCCTACCATGTTGTGTAGTAGTGGCTCCGTTTTTCCCTTCACCTCTGCCATTCTGGTAACCACCATTACCTCGGCCACCACGCCCTCCAGAATAACGACCTTACCATTACCACCCCTACCTCTAGCCAGTGGGGTTCTGTAACTCTGGTTTGGACAATACCTCTTAATGTGTCCAATCTCTCCGCACCATAACATTCTCTGGGTTCACGCATCGGCCTCTCGAGAAGTGTTGACCGTTCTGAGGTGGACCCCCAACTACAGTATGTAGTGAAGACTGTATTGGTCGACTTGCGTAACCTCCGGAGCTCTGTCCTCTAGAGTGAGAACCATTAAACTCACCTCCCCTTCGAAACCTCTTTGATGTAGACGTTGTGGTGAAGTCATCCGGTTTCACTCCTTCCACCTCTATCACAAAGTCTACCACCTCTTGGAAGGATGTTGCTGTTGCCGCTATCTGTAAGGCTGAAATCCGCAATTCTGACCTCAACCCCTTCACAAAACGGTGGATCCGTTCTTGTGGACTGAAACAGAGTTGGGTGGCGTATTGGATAGTGCGCGAAATTTAGCCTCGTATGCATTAACCGTAATTCTACCTTGCTCCAGACTCAAGAACTCATCCCTCTTTCTATCTCTCAAAGTCCTTGGAATATATTTCTCCATAAACAGGGTAGAGAATGATTCCCAAGTCATTGGTGGTGCCTCTGTTGGTTGACACTCAACATGTGAACGCCACCACATTTTGGCGTTCCCTTGGAATTGATAGCTCACGAACTCGACCAAACCACTCTACTATCCCCATCTTGTGTAGTAGCTCATGACAATCAACCAGAAAATCATAAGCATCCTCAGATTCTGCACCCTTGAAGACTGGAGGCTTCAATTTCAAGAACTTACTAAAAAGTTCATGTTGATCGTTTGTCATAATAGGCCCAGTAGTCAGACGTGGAAATGTGCCTATTCCCAATGTTGCATCCATGCGGGGAGCCATAGTAGCCGCATGTCGTATCTCTGAAACCAGAGGTGTTGGTGCAGAAACCACTGGAGGTGCCTGACCCTGATCAGACAACCCGCTAAGATAAGCCAGTACTTGGTTGATCATCTCTGGGGTAGGTTGGGGTGGCATTTCCTCATTCTGCCCTTGTTCGATTTCCCCTTCCTCACCCTCTCTTACTACATCCTCAGTCGGTGGAGGAGTCACCGCCCTAGTATCAGATGGGCTAGGGGCTCGTCCTCTACCTCTAGAGGACGTCCTCCCACGACCTCTTCCACGGCCTCTTGCCGCTGTTCCTCCTCGAGCCACAGCCCCAGTGGCTGGCTCAGTAGTTTCATGTCTTTCCGTTGTCGCTGCTGGTGCGGTCGTTGCTCTAGTTCTAACCATCTGCGAAATAGAGTTAAGATGATCAGATACCAATTTGTATCACCTAGATACCAATTAGACTCAAGTAGTAGCACGAAAGAAAGAATGAAAGAATGCAATTTTCCTAAAGTCTTATAGCCTCTCAAGGAAAAGTAAAGGCATCCCCCTACCGTTCCTTAAGACTCTACTAGACCTGTTCTTGTGTGATGAGACCAACGAACCTAATACTCTGATACCAAGTCTGTCACGACCCAAATCGGGGACGCGACTGGCACCCACATTTACCCTCCTATGTGAGCGAACCAACCAATCTAACCTTTAACATTTTAATACAATATCAACAAAAGAAATGCGGAAGACTTAAACTCATTAATAAAACAATTAAAACTATTATTAATATCCCCAAAATCTGGAAGTCATCATCACAAGAACATCTATCTCAATTTACTAAACTAAGAATGTCTAAAAAGCTAAAAACAAGTAAAAACTAGTCCATGCCGGAAGTTCAAGGCATCAAGACTTGAAGAGAAGAAAGAGAGAAGTCCGCTAGAATTAGCTCACCCTGAATTCCGATGGAGTGAAGACTGGCTTGATCTACTGCTGAGTTGAAGTTGACGGAACGTTTGCTGCATTACACAAATAACAAGAAGAAAACATAAAAGTAGGGGGTCAGTACAACCACACGTACTGAGTAGATATCATCGGCTAACTCAAAATAGGGAACAATATATATCAATAATAATGTAAATTAACTACAATACTCAACATGTAGCAACAATAATTACTTTATCATTAACAATTACCGTCAAGTTCACACATGAGGACTCAAGCCTCAATACCATACTCATTTGGGAATTAAGTTCATTAGATTGAGTATATTCATTATCTTTCAAGATTCATTATCTTTCTCCTCTTGTGTCGGTACGTGACACTCCGCTCCTCTAATTCTATCCTGCTGTCGGAACGTGACACTCCGATCCTCATATTCATTCTATCCTGGTACCGGAACGTGGCACCCGATCCATATTCTATCCTGGTGTCGGAACGTGACACTCCGATCCTCATATTCTATCCTGATGTCGGAACGTGACACTCCGATCCTCATATTCATTCTATCCTGGTACCGGAACGTGGCACCCGATCCTCATATTCTATCCTGGTGTCGGAACGTGACACTCCGATCCTCATATTCATTCTATCCTGGTACCGGAACGTGGCACCCGATCCCCTAATTCATCAAGCCTTCTGTTACACTAAGGCATCCTCATTATCATTATATAATTTATCAAGCCTTCTTTCATACTAAGGCATTATCAATCTTATTATATAATATATCAAGCGAATTTGGGTTCTTTCAAGATTTGGGATTCAATAGCTTCATCATGCTTTATTAATTCATCACAATTTCGTAATCAAATCATGCAAGCATACAATTAAGCACATAGCAGGGTTTACAATATTATCAACACATAGTATTCACTATCAAGAGTTCACTACGATTATCGTAATATAAACCATAACCTACCTCCACCGAAGAATGGAAATCAACAAGAAATTCCCAAGCTTGTTTTCTCCCCTTTGATCGACTGCCCTCTCTCTCTTTCTTGTTCTCTCTCTTTTGTTTTCTTATGTTCAAACCCTCTTTCTTTTACCTTAATTAATCATATAATTAAGTGTGAAAAAGGATAATAAACCCCACTAATTAACTTAAGGTTACCCCTTTTAACCCCTAAGTAATTAGACTTATTAATGTTAACCCTCAATCTTTATAATTAAGGAAAGAATAGTCAAAAACGACCCTTAAAAACGTGTGGAGAAATCCTAAACTGCCTGGGACTGCGCAACCTGTGACGGGCCGTCGTGCCTGCGACGGTCCGTCACGGTGGTCGTCGCAGCTCCCTCGAGCTCAAGTGGCCTGTGACGGCCCGTCACAGCCGTGACGGTCCGTCCTGTTCCTCCGTCCTGACGGTTAGAAACTCGTTTCTTGCACCAAATTCTCAAAAGTTGAAGTGTTTTGCAACGAAACCTCACGACGGTTCGTCGTGGATGTGACGGC
The DNA here is from genome assembly GCA_027705065.1 of Solanum peruvianum. Lineage (NCBI taxonomy): Eukaryota > Viridiplantae > Streptophyta > Magnoliopsida > Solanales > Solanaceae > Solanum > Solanum peruvianum. The sequence goes on along the minus strand of JAKWJD010001761.1, from coordinate 27,845,706 downwards.
ACGTCCTGCAGGTCCGTCACAATTTACAGAGAGTCGATTTTCAGTACCCAATTTCAGAATTTCTAAGTATGTTGCAACGATACACCCTCGACGGGCCGTCGTGCCTACGACGGTCCGTCGTGGTGTCCGTATTATGGCCAAGTTTTTCCAGAATTAAAAATCTGCTGCTCAAACGACTAAACAGGTCGTTACAATGAATATGTTTTAAATTTAGTTTATAAAGTTCAAACTCTCATATTTTCATTCTTTCGTCATTAATTGTTTAAGAGTTTCATTTTTGAAAAATTGAGAATAGTTCACTGTGATGATTTGGCAGTTCATTGTAAAAAGATTCAATTTTGGCTAAGTTGTTTTTTTGTTAAAAATGGATATCATATGCATAAATTGATATATATGAGCATGGTAAGGTGTGAAGTAGTTCTGTCAATTTGAAGTGAAGAATTTAAGTCTCATAGCATAATGAGTCGTAGATTAGTTTCTATGTTCTTGTTGTGTTTTGAGTCTCTCGAATATTTGAAAATAATGTTACTCCTATATAATATTTTTGTGTTGCATGGTATGGTTATTTCTTGCCATCCTTGAATTAAATATCTCTTGATAGTGTGCAAAAATGAAGCAAGTGTCATTCGAGGACGATTGTTGTCCATGTGGGGGAGAATGTAACATCTTCAAAAGTGAAATAGGTGAAAGAAGATCCGAACACATGTTTCGTGAGATTCTAATGTAAAAAAGTTTTATGATGATGTTTATGGGAAGTGTCTAATGTTTGTTGTAGTTTGGAGGTCAAACGTCCATGACATTCAAAAGATTTGACTTGAAACGTCCTTCTGTGCCTTAGGGTCTTTTGTCAAGTTTTACCTGATCATTTTGGTTGAAATTGATGGGAGAGGTCCTTGACATGTGTAAAAGTATATTTGGGTCAGATACCTTCGGGAAAAACTCCCCAAGGACCAATCAAAGCGTCTTTGAGGAGGACCCAACTCAAGAGTCAAAACTTTCAAAACTAGCCCCACTAACAGAGGCAATCAACGCCCTGTAGGGAAATTGACTCCACATAGGTGGAGGGCGTAGGTTGACTCTTGGCTTAGGGATTTTAGGCTCCCTTTTTTCAGGTTCAGTCTATAACGACCCAGTGTACTCCCTAAGATTTATGGCACTCTGAGTCGATACATGGAGTACTTGACCTCTCGGGGCTCTTGTACAAGCCCTTATACATCATGCATTGCATACATGTATGAAAAGTAGTGCGGAATTAAAAATTTTCATACAATGTAGTATGACTTCAAAATTTTCTCTTTAATAGAAAAACCTAATGGAAGTCTAAGTCTCAAAGTCATCATCTTAGACATAAGAATATACTCGGACACGACCCATACTTAATCATAAAGGAAAATATCTAAGTCTATTACAATACTTTCAATAAAGAATCCAACCATTAAGATGTCCATGAATTTAGTGAGGACATACCAACTCTTGATTGAATGGACACTAATCCAAGTTTCCACTTCGAGATTCCTCTCAAATGACACCTACGATTTTAAAGATAGTCAAAAAGTATAGAATTAGTAAAGTGAATGTACTAATCATTTAACAATTCATAAAATCATAATAAAAGGGCTTTTGTATGAAACATGCTCTTTTTGAGAAAACATTTTAAGACATGTATAATAGTCACTTAAAAATGAACATATATGCATATAAGTCACATTCCAAATATAGCATCAACATCACTTCAACTTAATAAACGTATACACCACCCACAAAAGGGTAATACAAGGCGAGACCACATATACACCCTCTTCCAGCCTACATAAATAATCATTAAGACTATCTAAGATACGATTGTTCAATTTTCCTATCAAATAGTCAACATTTATGGTTACTCCAAGATTCGCCTAACTAGGACAAAAAGAGACCACTCATACACCATCTTTAAGATAACCTGATCAACTCTAAAAGATACCATATATAGAGGTTATTCTAGCCAACATACATTAGCTAAAGTCATAATCATTCCTTTAGACGACTTATAGACATAATATTCTTTAAGGACTTCAAATAAGGGTTCTATAAAGACCTAGGGAACCTACACTCTAGCATTGTCAATGACTACTATTTCCATGTCTATATAGTATCCCGTTTCACTACCTAAACGTTGTAAAGCATATCAAATACTAGAGTGTATCCCATATGATAAGAATAAAAAATAAATGACATAGACTATAATAGCTAGGCATGGAATCTTGAGTCTACCCTACTCCGATTGAGGGTGTTCTTCTTGCCAAGGGTAGAACTAGGACAAAACCCATGTCGGCAAATGGTTAAGAAATATCAAGGGTTTTTATTCACTCTAGTCTTCTCCTCAAGTAACTCTAAATTTCACTGTTGTTTGCTTCTTAAGTAGCGATACAACCCATCACATATTTACTCGGGTGTAGCTTTTGTTCTAAAAGAGTAAGTTAAATAATAAGGTGCATATGAAAAGGGACTATGTCTTAGTCATTACCGAGTCATAATGCACCTGCCAAAGATATTTCCACCAAGGCTGCCACTCAATGGTCTATATGTATAGCTCATTCTTAACCTTCTTTCTAGGTAAAAGGTTCCACATATTAGTCATTCTCAGAAGGGAACCATCGTAGGTCTACAGATCCTAGACTTTTATTCTATAAACATTCATACAAATACAAGACAAAGGTGCACAGTCCTACTAGGTCAAGATGCTCATATTCATATACTTAGCGTGCAACAAGTAGAGAGATATAGTCTACCTTACAACACACATAAACCTTTACATTATCACCTATATCATTTCATTCAGGAAGAACATATGGACAACTAAGTATACTTGATTGTCACCCTACACACATCTATAGCATTATTAACATAACTCATCATAAGGTTCATATAGTTTACTAAGAAGATTCACACTTTCACATCAAGTATAAACATATAAGGCATCACAATAACCTATCATTATCACATCAAATAGAAGAACACATGCATGACTTAGTGGATGCAAATAAATCATATAGACTTTAGTAATGATCACATATTAAATATGTATAACATGACAATATCATAATACATAACGTAATGCCGACAAAGCCATGTTCAATACAATTTCTTAAGTAATGGCGATAAGGCAACGTTGTACACAAGTATAGCACATAAGCACTGTCACCATAACTGGTCATTCCAATCATAATCACAATTTAAGACCTATATTACATAATATAAAAAGAATTAGGCCAACATACCACCAGTTCACTCTCAAAACTTCAATCCATAGACAATTCAACCAACTCATTACTCAAAATCTCTTATCCATAGCCTTAATCTCCAATTCAATCCAATAATCTAAAAATTCACTGATACAATAAAAAAAATATGAATTAATCAATCTATGACAACTTACTTATAATTCTAGCATAAGTCTTTCATAATTCAATAGCTCTAACAAAGCTGCACAAAAATTCAATAATATAGACACATGATAAAATTACCCATAATATATTCAAAATAAGGACTTCATTATTTTCATGGATTCATAGGGAATTCGATCTAAAATCATTTATTTAGAATCAATAATAACATAAAACATTGTTTAAAATCGTTTCATACGAGAACCAATTGCTACAAATTTAAATGGAAGGAATCATGTCTATATCATCTTTTAAAAATCATTGGAATTGACTACTTCAAGAAAGACAATTAAAGGATGAAAAACATACATTAATTGTGATTAAAATCCCAAAAGATTGATGGAGAAAAACTTAAGAAAAACCATCTTCTTCCCTGGAGCTCCAAAGATTCTATAACCATGGTTTTAGAGAGAAGAATGAAGATAATTTTTTTTGTTGATGGTTTAGCTTTGATAAGTGAGTTTAGGGGTTTAAAAAGTCTGATTAACCGTCAATAAGTATTCGTAATTTATCATTGGTCTCTGAATATATCTATATCATCATATAAATCATTTATGTCATAGTAAAATTCATCATAAAAATTATCTTGTAAATCTAATTCTGTCCAACCTTGAGTTGTTACTTCTATTACTTCATATATTACTAATATGTCATAAATTTCTCTTTTTATATCAGTATTAAGGTCTTTTAATATATAAAGTAATAATAACTTGTAATTATCATCATCATCTATTTAATATGTATTCATTTTATTCATTTTTGCTAAAAGTTTTATTCCTTCCAACCTCTTAATGGATTATACTTATTTATTATGACATAATAATGATTTAATAATAATCTCGTCTAGTCACTACTACAGCTTTCTTCTTTGATTAGTTACCCTAACAGCGCCTCAACTCTGTTTACTCCCCTAAACGGCCTTCTTGCCTATCGGTTTCAACCTTAGGATGGCATAGTATGGGCATACTTGTTCATAGAATATTTCTGTAGCAAACCTTCTAAAGATGCTTATTATAACATTATTAAGACATGATAAACAATTATAATCAACAAGATATTATCAGGAATAAATTGATTCAGCTACTCATGAAGTTAAAAATGTATACCTGCTTCTGTAGATTTGTTATCTCTGATGTGTTTTCCATATCTTCTCTTTTGATTATCTAGCTCTGATACCAATGTGGGGTGGAAGCAGAATTAAAAGAATTCAGAGTGAGAGAGAGATGTATTTGAAAAGGGGGATGATTTTATTATGAGGGAAAACCCTCAATTTATACACAAAAACTTTACACCTTTGGCCAAAATTGCCGACATTTACTTTACATTTGGCCTTTTTACATTTGGCCGACACAAAAAACAAAAAACTTACTGTTACTAATGGCATATTTTTTATTATTGGCCCACATACTTTTACAATACTTTTTTACATATGGCTGATATTCAGCCGACACAAAACGATAAACACAAAAAAATAGGCCATTAGTAACAGCAAGTTTTTTTGTTTTTTGTGTCGGCAAAATGTAAAAAGGCCAAATGTAAAGTAAGTGTCGGCAATTTTGGCCAAAGGTGTAAAGTTTTTGTGTATCAATAGAGGGCTTTCCCTCATGATAAAATCATCCCCCTTTTCAAATACATCTCTCTCTCACTCTGAATTCTATTAATTCCGCTTCCACCCCACAACCTCCTTCTTAACTAGAGCTACTACCGAATCATAGTCACTCGGTGATAGCCTTTATTTTCATTGAGTAATTCAACAAAGGAGAATATGAAGGGGTAACATAAATTGTTCATAACCCAATAAAAATACAACTTATCAAAGAGGGTCCACTAAAGCTACCGACAATGGCTAAGAGGATAGTTCAACGACTTTCCTATGAATGATTTCATGTCGTTCAGGCAGTCAACCCTAAATCCATCATTAACACAATAAGGATATCATTACAACTTTAAACTTTAAGGATAATATAACCTTTCAACTAGGTTGAAGGTTCCATATAAACGACTTTCTTAACTATATTAAAGGTCACATGTCAATCAAACATAAATGACTAAGGAGCTTTAGAATACTAAGTCAAGAATCGATATAAACATTATATATGTATCATGTAAGAGACATAAGTCTACCAAAACAAGACACACAAATACTTCAGTTTATCACATGTAACATATCATTCAAGAAACATATAGGCACAATAAAATAAACTATCGGCCACCCTATTCACAAATATAGAATAATCAACATAATCCATCAAAAGTCTCCTATAATTCATGAAGAAGCATAATACTTCAACATAAGGTAATATACTTAAACACATCACTATAACCTACTAGAGATACATATCATCAACTCGAAGAACACATTCTTTGACTTCACATATACAAATAGGTAATCAAGACCGTCACAATACTCACGTATCAAGTCATAAGATGATAAAATCATTGTTCATAAATTAACATCGATAAGGCCACATTGTTTCAAAATTCATAATGAAATGCCAACAAGGCCACATTCTTTAGAACTAAAGCACATAAGGACCACCACCATGAGTGGACCATACCAATCGTTATTATAATATAAGACCTATACTACATAATATACAGGGAGTTAGGGAAGCATACCACTAAGCCAATCTCCGAACTTCAATCCATAGCCAATTCAAATAACTCAATACTCAAAGGAACTTACCATTAGCCATGATAACTGATTCAGTTCAATAATCTCAGTATACAATGAATCCAAGATAATACAATATGAATTCATCAATTTAGGACATCCTACATGTGATTCTAACATAATTCATACATAATTCAATATCCTAAGGTAAACTACAAAAGGATTTAAATAATATAGAGACACGATTAAATCACCTATAATATAGTCTAATCTAGGATTGCATGATTTTCATGCGTTGATGGAAATTTTGGGTTAATATCATCAAAACAACATCAATTAATAATGTTTTATGTTAGAACACATGGCTATATTTAAAGTTAGAAGTTCTTCTTTTATGAAAGTCTTAAAAACCACTTTGAACTTTGGACCCTTGACGAAAAAAGATTCAAGGATGAAAACAATACCTTAATTGATTCTAGACTACGAAAATTGTGAAGAACTTATGGAGAAACCAAGCTCTTAGCTCCAATATCCCTTCAAGCTCCAAGGTTGTTCTTTAGAGTTCTATTGGGGTTTTAGTTTATGACTTTTTAACAATAATTTTAATAGAGGTTCTACACTTATAAAACTGTTTAAGATAACTAAAATACCCTTAAGAAACCGTCCGACTAATTTTAGGCAGGCTTGGCCAGAACCCCAAACAATTCTTGGTCAGCTCAAAAATCTGCAAGAAATAGCAGATGCCATGAATGGACCAACACCTATAAGGCTTCATCTCATCGACGGCCCGTGCTGGCAATTGAGTTTTGGATAGTGTTACGTCCCTAATAATGAGCTAGGTGAAAATAGAGTCTAACTTATGTTTCATGATGGTTTAAAGTCTTTAAATGCTTAATAATTGTGTTTGGAGGAAGAATATTAAGTTTTGAATTGTTTGGAGGTCAAACGTAAAAGAACATCGAAGATGTACGAAAACTAGTTGAAGTTGAACTAGTGTGTCATAGTGTTTTGTAGTGAAGTCTTAAGGGATGTTTTGAGAGTGAAAGTGAGAACCAATGATTTTTTACGTGTAGACTGACATTTAATGGGTAGAAGCGTGCGACAACGATGCCTTGAGGACCTGTCTAAGTGGCCCCAAGGAGAACCCAAAGTTGGCCAAGCAAGTTGCTGCACAAACAATGATCTGGCACTGGCTTCCTATCGCGCAACTGGCTCAAAAATGGGAAAAAATATTCCATTCAACGCGGGTATGTCACAAATCGTTCAGTCTAAAAAAATATTACTTTAGGAATAAAATGGCTAGAAAAAGTTAAACCATATAACATAGAAAATGAACAATTAACAATAACTTGTCATAATAAGAAAATAATTATAAAAAGAACGAAATGATTGATGAAAATATTTATACTTGCAAAAATTATAGTAGAAGGATATCACAACAGATATTATACACCTATGATAGATACAGGAGCAGAAGCGAATATATGTAAATATAATTGTTTACCAGAAGATAAATGGGAAAAATTAAAAACACCCATGGTTGTAACAGGATTTAGATGAAGAATCATCAGAACAGAAAATTATATTTGATAACACGATATTTGAACAAATAAAAGGAAAAGAATTAGATTTAAGTGTTGAAAAAAGTACTAGAAATACCTATATTAAGAAATTGGTTTAAAAGACAAAAAGAAGAATATTATGTAGTTAGTCAAAAAGAACATATCATAGATTGCAAATATGCAAGAGGAAAAGCATATATACCTATATTAAATAAAAGAATTATAAATAAAGAAATACAAGACATAAAAGCTAAAACACCAATAAAATATGTACATTTAGGAGGAACAGAAATATTAATAAAAGCCTGTTTTAGAGAAGGAATAGATACACCCATAGAAATATATTTAGCAGATGATAGAATCGTACACCCAATAGAAAAAAGCATAATTAGTGCAGTAAAAGGAAATTTAATATATCAAAAATTTAAATTACAATAAGTGCTAATTATACAATATCATTAACAGATAAAAATATAGATAGATCATTAGTTCTATATTGGAAAATATCTGAATAGAACTAGCACCAGGAAGCAATTATTTACAGCAAGATGTAAAAATTTATATATATTAACAACAAAGCATAAGATAACAGCAAGAAATAAAATTAATAAAATAAAAATAGAAAATCCTTTTGAAAAATAATTACTGTAATAGACAATAATGATTATAGTTATAAAGAAATTGATATAGAAGAAGATTTAGAAATAGTAAAAGAAAGATTAAGCACTTCAAGCGTACCAAATACATTGACAAAAGCTACATCATCAAGAATGAGTACATCTAAAAGAAAATATGAAATTCCACAAAGCTTGTTAGATAAAGAAGAAATAACACCATATCATTATTTCATAACAGGAATAAGGACCAAAGAAAATACAAAATCTTAATAAACACAGGACAGAAGAAAATTATATAACAAGAGAATTAATATTAGAAGAAGAAATTATAAGGACAGGACATACATGCCCTGGACTACCTAGTGAAATAAAAAATACAGATGAAGAAACAACAGAAAAAGAAATAATTATAGGAGGAATACCCTTAGTAATACAATTTAAAATATACCAAGGATGGGAAAAACATAAAACAAAAGTAAAAATTGAATTAATAGATGAAAATAGCATAATAACACAGAAACCATTAAAATACAACTTTGATGATTTAAAAGAATTTAAAATACATATAGATGAATTATTAGCAAATAATTACATACAAAAACATAAAACAAAAGTAAAAATTGAATTAATAGATGAAAATAGCATAATAACACAGAAACCATTAAAATACAACTTTGATGATTTAAAAGAATTTAAAATACATATAGATGAATTATTAGCAAATAATTACATACAAAAAAGCAATAGTAAACATACAAGTCCAGCATTTATAGTTATAAAACATAGTGAACAAAAAAGAGGTAAAAGTAGAATGGTCAGACACATACTTTACACTTGGCCTTTTTATATTCGGCCGACACAAGAAGACAAAATACTTACTATTACTACTTTACTGTAACGACCTGGTTAGTCGTTTTTGAGCAGCAGATTTTATTCTGGAAAAACTGGGCCATACTACGGACACCACGACGGACCGTCGTAGGCACGACGGCCCGTCGAGGGTGTATCGCTGCAACATACTTAGAATTTTGAAATTGGGTACTGAAAATCGACTCTCTGTAAATTGTGACGGACCTGCAGGACGTGCCGTCACATACACGACGAACCGTCGTGAGTCCCGTTGCAAAACACTTCAACTTTTGAGAATTTGGTGCAAGAAACGAGTTTCTGACCGTCATGACGGAGGTGCAGGACGGACCGTCACATGTGTGACGGGCCGTCACAGCCACCTGGAACCTGGGGAGGTGCGACGACCACCGTGACGGACCGTCGCAGGCACGACGGCCCGTCACAGGTCACGCAATCCCAGGCAGTTTAGGATTTCTCCACACGTTTTAAGGGTCGTTTTTGACTATTCTTTCCTTAATTATAAAGATTGAGGGGTAACATTAATAATTCTAATTACTTAGGGTTTAAAAGGGGTAACCTAAGTTAATAGAGGGGTTTATTGTCCTTTTTCACACTTAATATATGATTAATTAGGGTAAAAGAAAGAGGGTTTGACAGAAGAAAACAAAAAGAGAAAGAACAGAAAGAGGGATAGAGAGATCGATCGAGAGGCTGAGGAGAATAACAAAGCTTGGGACATTTCTTGTCGGTTTCAATTCCTCGGTGGAGGTAGGTTATGGTTTATTTTACGATATTTGCAGTGAACTCTTAATAGTGAATAATATGTGTTGATGATATTGTAAACCTGTCTATATGCTTATTGTATGCTTGTATGAATATGATTATGTGATTTTGATAAAACAAGCATGATGAAAACCATTGAATCCCAAATCTTGAAAGAAACTTAAATCTATTATATTAATGATGATGCCTTGGTATAAAAGAAGGCTTGATGAATTAAGTAATGGGATTGATGATGCCTTAGTATAGAAAAGGCTTGATGAACGGGTAGAATGAATTTAGTGGATCGGAGTGTCACGTACCGACACATAGTAATAGTGGATCGGAGTGTCACGTACCGACACATAGTCATAGTGGATCGGAGTGTCACGTACCGACACATAGTATTAGTGGGACGGGTGTCACGAACCGACACGTAGATATAGGGGATCGGAGTGTCACGTACCGACACATATAGGGGATCGGAGTGTCACGTTCCGACACATATAGGGGATCGGAGTGTCACGTTCCGACACAGATAGGGGATCGGAGTGTCACGTACCGACACATAGTGGTAAGGGATCGGAGTGTCACGTACCGACACAAGAGGAAGAAGATAATGAATCTCGAAAGATGTTAATATACTCAAACATAATGCACTTAATTCCCAAATGAGTATGGTATATGAGGCTTGAGCCCTCATGGATGAACTTGATGATTTTTACTGACGATTATAATACTTGTGTTGCTACATGTTGAGTTTATAGTTGATTTATAATATTACTTGATTATATATATCTGCTATTTTGAGTTGGCCGATGATATCTACTCAGTACGTTGGTTGTACTGACCCCCTACTTTTATGTTTTCCCTTTGTATTTGTGTTATGCAGCAAACGTTCTGTCAACTTCAACGCAACAGTAATTCGGGCCAGATTTCGTCATACCGGATCTCAGGGTGAGCTAACGCTTCTAGCTTGGACTGGATCTTTTCTATAGTCTTGATGCCTTGACTTCCGGCATGGACTAGTTCTTATGTATTTTTAGCTTCTTAGACATTCTTAGATAGTTTAGTTTAGTAATTTGATCATAGATGTTCTTGTGATGATGGACTTCCAGATTTTGGGATATTAATAATATTGATGAGTGTTTTATTATGAGTTTAAGTCTTCCGCTTTATTTTCTGTTGATATATATTGAAATGTTAACGTTTAGATGGGTGGGTTCGCTCACATAGGAGGGTAAATGTGGGTGCAGTCGCGTCCTCGAATTGGGTCGTGACAGACTTGTATCAGAGCATTAGGTTCATTGGTCTCATCACACAAGAACAGGTCTAGTAGAGTCTTAAGGAACGGTAGGGGGACGCCTTTACTTTTCCCTTGAGAGGCTATAAGACTTTAGGAAATTCCATTCTTTCATTCTTTCTTTCGTGCTACTATTGAGTCCAATTGGTATCTAGGTGATACAAATTGGTATCTGACCATCTTCACTCTATTTCGCAGATGGTTAGAACTAGAGCAACGACCGCCACCAGCAGCAAGCACAACGGAAAGACAAGAGAACACAACTGAGCCAGCCACTGGGGCGTTGGGCTCGAGGAAGAACAGCGGCAAGAGGCCGTTGGAAGAGGTCGTGGGAGGATGTCCTCTAGAGGAAGAGGACGAGCCCCTAGCCCATCTGATACTAGGGCGGTGGACTCCTCCACCGACTGGGATGTAGTAAGAGAGGGTGAGGAAGGGGGAAACCGAACAAGGGCAGAATGAGGAAATGCCACCCAAACCTACCCCAGAGAGATGAACAACCAAGTACTTGCTTATCTTAGCGGGTTGTCTGATCAGGGTCAAGCACCTCCAGTGGTTTCTGCACCAAACCCTCCGCGTTTCAGAGATACGATGCGGCTACTATGGCTCCCCGCATGGATGCAACATTGGGAATAGGCACATTTCCACGTCGACTACTGGGCCTATTATGACAAACGATCAACACGAACTTTTAGTAAGTTTTTGAAATTGAAACCTCCAGTCTTCAAGGGTGCGGAATCTGAGGATGCTTATGATTTTCTGGTTGATTGTCATGAGCTACTACAAGATGTGGGATGATAGTAGAGAGGTTGGTGTCGGAGTTCGTGAGCTATCAGTTCCAAAGGTAACGCCAAAATGTGGTGGCGTTCACATGTTGAGTGTCAACCAACAGAGGCACCACCTATGACTTGGGAATCATTCTCTACCCTATTTATGGAGAAATATATCCCAAGGCACTTTGAGAGATAGAAAGAGGGATGAGTTCTTGAGTCTGGAGCAAGGTAGTAGAATGACGGTTAATGCATACGAGGCTAAATTTCGCGCACTATCCAGATACGCCACCAACTCTGTTTCAGCCACAAGAACGGATCCGCCGTTTTGTGAAGGGGTTGAGGTCAGAATTGCGGATTTCAGCCTTACAGATAGCGGGCAACAGCAACATCCTTCCAAGAGGTGGTAGACTTTGTAATAGAGGTGGAAGGAGTGAAGCCAGATGACTTCACCACGACATCGACATCAAAGAGATTTCGAAGGGATGGTGAGTTTAATGGTTCCTACTCTAGAGGACAGAACTCCGGGAGGTCACTCAGTTCGACCAATACAGTCTTCACTACAGACTGTGTTGGGGGGGGTCCACCTCAGAACGGTCAACACTACTCCGAGAGACCTATGCCCGATTCCACAGAGTGCTATGGATGTGGGGGAGATTGGACATATTAGGAGGAATGTCCAAACAGAGTTACAGAGCCCCACTAGCTAGAGGTAGGGGTGGTCATGGTAGAGGCCGTTTTTCTGAGAGGACGTGGTGGTCGAGGGTAAAGGGCGGTCACCAAAACGGCAGAGGTGATGGGCCAAAACAGAGCCACTACACAACATGTAGGGGCAACGGACAGACAAATAATGGGGCCCATTGTTATGCTTTCCCTGGGAGGTCTGAAGCGGAGCGTTCTGATGCTGTTATCACAGGTAATCTCTTGGTTTGTGATTGCATGGCATCTGTATTATTTGACCCTGGCTCCACGTTTTCATATGTATCTTCCTCATTTGCTAACGGTCTAAATTTACATTGTGAATTACTTGACATGCTATTCGTGTTTCTACTCGGTGGGTGTGCGTCTGTGAGGTGAGTCTGTGATAGTCGAAAAAGTGTATAGGTCTTGTTCGGTGAATTTTGTGGGGAACAACACTTATGTAGATTTGGTTATTTTAGAAATGGGTGACTTTGATGTAATTCTGGGTATGACTTGGCTTTCTCCAAACTTTGCGATTTTGGATTGTAATGCTAAAACGGTAACGTTAGCCAAGCCTGGGGCAGACCCGTTAGTGTGGGAGGGTGACTACACTCCCAATCCGGTGCGAATCATCTCCCTTATTCGTGCTCAGAAGATGGTTAGTAAGGGTTGTCTAGCTTTCTTGGCACATCTCAAGGATGACACTACCCAAGTACCTTCGATCGAGTCGGTTTCAGTGGTCTGTGAGTTTTTGGATGTGTTCCCTGCAGATCTTCCCGGTATGCCACCAGATAGGGATATAGACTTCTGCATTGATCTGGAACCCGGTACTCGCCCCATTTCTATACCCCCGTATAGAATGGCTCCCGCCGAATTAAGAGAGTTAAAGGCACAACTTCAAGAGTTGTTGAGCAAAGGCTTCATTAGACCAAGTGCATCTCCTTGGGGTGCTCGGGTGCTATTTGTGAAGAAGAAGAAGGATGGGAGTTTCCGAATGTGCATAGATTACCGACAGTTGAACAAAGTAACTATTAAGAACAAGTACCCATTCCTCGCATTGATGACTGTTCGATCAGTTACAAGGTGCTTGTGTCTTCTCAAAGATCTACTTGAGGTCCGGTTATCACCAATTGAAATACGAGCAACGGATGTGCCAAAGACTGCTTTTCGAACTAGGTATGGGCATTATGAATTTGTGGTAATGTCATTTGGTCTTACGAATGCCCCGCCGCCTTCATAGCTGATGAACGGGATTTTCAAGCATACTTGGACCTCTTTGTGATTGTGTTTATTGATGATATACTGATATACTCAAAAGTAAGAAGGAACATGAGGAGCATTGAGAATGTGTTAGAGTTGTTGAGGAAGAAAAAGCTTTATGCGAAATTCTCCAAGTGTGAGTTTTGGCTAGATTCAGTGTCCTTCTTGGGGCACGTGGTTTCTAAGGATGGAGTGATGGTGGATCCATCTAAGATTGAGACAGTGAAGAATTGGGTAAGACCTACAAACGTGTCAGAAATAAGGAGTTTTGTGGGGTAGCTAGCTACTACCGCCGATTCGTCAAGGGATTCTCTTCCATTGCTTCCCAATTGACGAACTTGACTAAGAAAAAACGTCCCATTTGTATGGTCGGATGAGTGTGAGGAGAGCTTCCAGAAGCTTAAGACTTTGTTGACTACCGCGCCTATCCTCACCTTGCCGGTAGAGGGCAAAAAACTTCATTGTTTATTGTGATGCATCCTATTCGGGTTTGGGTGCAGTGCTAATGCAAGAGAAGAACGTGATCGCTTATGCTTCAAGACAATTAAAAGTGCATGAACGTAACTATCCAACTCATGATTTGGAATTGGCCGCGGTAGTATTTGCACTAAAGCAATGGAGACACTACTTGTACGGGGTTAAGTGTGAAGTCTACACGGACCATCGTAGCCTACAGTATGTATTCACTCAGAAAGACTTGAACTTGAGACAGAGGAGATGGATGGAACTACTGAAGGACTACGACATCACTATTTTGTATCATCCGGGGAAGGCTAATGTTGTAGCAGATGCTTTGAGTAGGAAGGCCGGAAGATGGGAAGTCTAGCTCATTTGCAAGCTTCTAGACGCCCATTGGCTAGAGAAGTGCAGATTTTGGCCAATGACCTTATGAGGTTAGAAGTAACGAGAAGGGAGGATGTTAGCTTGTGTAGAGGCAAAATCCTCTTTCCTTGATCAGATTAGGGGGAAACAGTTGATGATGAGAAACTAAGGCGAATTCGATGATAAAGTGTTACAAGGAGAGGCTAAAGAAGAGCAACAATCGATGAGGAGGTGTTTTGAGGATTAAGGGAGTATGTGTACCCCGCATCGATGAATTGATCACCACTATTCTTACAGAAGCTCATAGTTCCGGATATCTATACATCTGGTGCAACCAAGATGTACCGCGACCTAAAGCAACACTTCTGGTGGAGTAAAATGAAGCGAGATATTGTTGAGTTCTTGGCAAAATGTCCAAACTGTCAACAAGTAAAGTATGAACACCAGAGGCCCGGAGGAACACTTCAGAGAATGCCCATTCCTGAATGGAAGTGGGAGAGAATCGCATGGACTTCGTGGTTGGTCTTCCAAAGACATGGGTAAGTATGACTCTATTTGGGTGATTGTTGATAGGTTAATAAGTCTGCTCACTTCATTCCGGTCAAGGTGACCTACAATGCAGAGAAGTTAGCCCAAATCTACATCTCAGAAATCTTTCGGTTGCATGGAGTTCACTCTCATCATATCAGATAGAGGTACGCAATTTACTTCTATGTTTTGGAGAACATTGCATGCTGAATTAGGTACTAGATTGGACCTTAGTATTGCATTTCATCCTCAGACCGATGGTCAGTCTAAACGAACGATTCAAGTTTTGGAGGATATGCTTCGCGCATGTGTGATAGAGTTTGGTGGCCATTGGGATAGTTTCTTACCTTTGGCAGAGTTTTCATACAATAATAGTTATCACTGTAGTATCGACATGGCTCCATTTGAAGCATTGTATGGGAGGAGATGTAGGTCTCCATTGGTTGGTTTGATGCCTTTGAAGTTAGACCTGGGGGACTGATCTGTTAAGAGATTCTGGAGAAGGTGAAAGCTATTCAAGAAAAGCTTTTGGCAGCTCAAAGTAGACAAAAGGAGTATGCAGACCGAAAGGTTAGAGACTTGGAGTTCATGGAAGGTGAAAAAGTCTTATTGAAGGTTTCACCCATGAAAGGGGTGATGCGGTTCGGAAAAAGGGGTAAGTTAAGTCCAAGGTATATGGACCATTTGAAGTGCTAAGAGAATAGGGGAGGTGGCTTATGAATTAGCCTTGCCCCAGGGCTGTCCGGAGTTCATCCGGTGTTCCATGTATCCATGTTGAGAGACCACGGAGATGGAAACTACATTATCCGTTGGATTCAGTTTTGTTGGATGAGAACTTGACTTATGAAGAGGAACCGGTTGCTATATTGATAGAGAAGTTCGCAAACTGAGGTCGAGAGAGATTGCATCCATCAAAGTGCAATGGAAGAATCGACCGGTTGAAGAGGCTACATGGGAGAAGGAGGCAGATATGCAAGAAAAATACCCAAATCTGTTTACAGATTCAGGTACTCCTTTTCGCCATTGTTTTACTTCTTTTGATCGTTCGGGACGAACGATGGGTAAATTGGTATCTATTGTAACGACCTGGTAGTCGTTTTTGAGCAGCAGATTTTATTCTGGAAAAACTGGGCCATACTACGGACGACCACACGACCGACCGTCGTAGGCAACAACGGCCCGTCGAGGGTGTATCGCTGCAAATACTTAGAATTTTGAAATTGGGTACTGAAAATCGACTCTCTGTAAATTGTGACGGACCTGCAGGACGTGCCGTCACATACACGACGAACCGTTGTGAGTCCCGTTGCAAAACACTTCAACTTTTGAGAATTTGGTGCAAGAAACGAGTTTCTGACCGTCATGACGGAGGTGCAGGACGGACCGTCACATGTGTGACGGGCCGTCACAGCAACCTGGAACCTGGGGAGGTGCGACGACCACCGTGACGGACCGTCGCAGGCATGACGGCCCGTCAAGGTCACGCAATCCCACCCAGGCAGTTTAGGATTTCTCCACACTTTTAAGGGTCGTTTTTTGACTATTCTTTCCTTAATTATAAAGATTGAGGGGTAACATTAATAAGTCTAATTACTTAGGTTTAAAAGGGGTAACCTTAAGTTAATTAGAGGGGTTTATTGTCCTTTTTCACTTAATTATATGATTAATTAGGGTAAAAGAAAGAGGGTTTGAACAGAAGAAAACAAAAGAGAAAGAACAGAAGAGGGATAGAGAGATCGATCGAGAGGCTGAGGAGAATAACAAAGCTTGGGAGATTTCTTGTCGGTTTCAATTCTTCGGTGGAGTAGGTTATGGTTTATTTTACGATATTCGCAGTGAACTCTTAATAGTGAATAATATGTGTTGATGATATTGTAACCTGTCTTATGCTTATTGTATGCTTGTATGAATATGATTATGTGATTTGATAAAACAAGGCATGATGAAAACCATTGAATCCCAAATCGTGAAAGAACTTAAATCTATTATATAATGATGATGCCTTCCGGTATAAAAAGGCTTGATGAATTAAGTAATGGGATTGATGATGCCTTAGTATAGAAAAGGCTTGATGAACGGATAGAATGAATTAGTGGATCGGAGTGTCACGTACCGACACATAGTAATAGTGGATCGGAGTGTCACGTACCGACACATAGTCATAGTGGATCGGAGTGTCACGTACCGACACATAGTATTAGTGGGACGGGTGTCACGAACCGACACGTAGATATAGGGGATCGAGTGTCACGTACCGACACATATAGGGGATCGAGTGTCACTTTCCGACGACACATATAGGGGATCGGATTGTCACGTTCCGACACATATAGGGGATCGGAGTGTCACGTACCGACACTAGTGGTAAGGGATCGGAGTGTTCACGTACCGACACAAGAGGAAGAAAGATAATGAATCTCGAAAGATGTTAATATAATCAACATAATGCACTTAATTCCCAAATGAGTATGGTATTGAGGCTTGAGCCCTCATGGATGAACTTGATGATATTTACTGACGATTATAATACTTGTTGTTGCTACATGTTGAGTTTATAGTTAATTTATAATATTACTTGATATATATTATCTGCTATTTTGAGTTGGCCGATGATATACTTACTCAGTACGTGTGGTGGTACTGACCCCCTACTTTTATGTTTTCCCTTTGTTATTTGTGTTATGCAGCAAACGTTCCGTCAACTTCAACGCAAACAGTAATTCGGGCCAGATTTCGTCATACCGGATCTCTCAGGTTTGAGCTAACGCTTCTAGCTTGGACTGGATCTTCTTCTATAATAAGTCTTGATGCCTTGACTTCCGGCATGGACTAGTTCTTATGTATTTTTAGCTTCTTAGACATTCTTAGATAGTTTGTTTAGTAATTTGATCATAGATGTTCTTGTGATGATGACTTCTAGATTTTGGGAATATTAATAATAGTTGAGTTGTTTTATTTATGAGTTTAAGTCTTCCGCTTTATTTTCTGTTGATATTATATTGAAATGTTAAGGTTTAGATGGGTTGGTTCGCTCACATAGGAGGGTAAATGTGGGTGCCAGTCGCGTCCTCGAATTGGGTCGTGACATTTACAATAATGGCCTTGTCACGACCCAAATCGGGGACGCGACTGGCACCCACATTTACCCTCCTATGTGAGCGAACCAACCCATCTAAACCTTAACATTTCAATATAATATCAACAGAAAATAATGCGGAAGACTTAAACTCATAAATAAAACAACTCAACTATTATTATCATCCCCAAAATCTGGAAGTCATCATCACAAGAACATCTATCCTCAAATTATTAAACTAAAAGTGTCTAAGAACAAAAATAACTAAAAAAAAAGCTAGTCCATGCCGGAAGTTCAAGGCATCAAGACTTGAAGAAGAAGACCCAGTCCAAGCTAGACGCGTTAGCTCACCCTGAATTTCCGAAGGTAGTGAAGACTGGCTTGATTTATTGCTGGGTTGAAGTTGACGGAACGTTTGCTGCATTACACAAATAACAAAGAGGAAAACATAAAAGTAGGGGGTCAGTACAACCACACGTACTGAGTAGATATCATCGGCCAACTCAAAATAGAAGATAATACATATCAAGTAATATTATAAATCAACTATTACTCAACATGTAGCAACAACAGTATATAATCGTCAATAAATACCATCAAGTTCATCCATGAGGGCTGAAGCCTCAATACCTACTCATTTGGGATTAAGTGCATTATGTTGAGTTATTATTAACATCTTTCGAGATTCGATTATCTTTCTTCCTCTTGTGTCGGTACGTGACACTCCGATCCCCTACCACTATGTGTCGGTACGTGACACTCCGATCCCCTATATGTGTCGGAACGTGACCCCGATCCCCTATATGTGTCGGAACGTGACACTCCGATCCCCTATATGTGTCGGAACGTGACACTCGATCCCCTATATGTGTCGGTACGTGACACTCCGATCACCTACATCTACGTGTCGGTTCGTGACACCCGTCCCCACTAATACTATGTGTCGGAACGTGACACTCCGATCCACTAATACTATGTGTCGGAACGTGACACTCCGATCCACTAATACTATGTGTCGGAACGTGACAACTCCGATCCACAAATCATTCTATCCGTTCATCAAGCCTTCTCTATACCAAGGCATCATCAATCCCCTTACTTTAATTCGTCAAGCCTTCTTTTATACCAAGCATCATCATTAATATCATAGATTAAAGTTTCTTTCAAGATTTGGGATTCAATGGTTTCATCATGCTTGTTTTATCAAAATCACATAATCATATTCATGCAAGCATACAATTAAGCATATAGACAGGTTTACAATATCATCAACACATATTATTCACTATTAAGAGTTCACTACGAATATCGTAATATAACCATAACCTACCTCCACCGAAGAATTGAATCAACAAGCTTATCTTCTCAAAATCCTTGCTATCCTCTTCGTTTCTTCTCTCTCTCTACTCATTCGTTTCTTTCTCCTCTCTTCGTTCTTTTCTTTTGTTTTGTTTTATTCAAACCCTCCTTCTTTTTACCCTAATTAAAAGTATAATTAAGTGTAAAGGAGGACAATAAACCCACTAATTAACTTAAGGTTACCCTTTTAACCCCCCAAGTAATTAGACCTATTAATATTAACCCTCAATCTTTATAATTAAGGAAAGAATAGTCCAAAACGACCCCTAAAACGTGTAGAGGAATCCTATTTTGCCTGGGACTGCGCAACCTGTGACGGGCCGTCGTGCCTGCGACGGTCCGTCACGGTGGTCGTCGCAGCTCCCTCGAGCTCAAGTGGCCTGTGACGGCCCGTCACCCCCGTGACGGTCCGTCCTGTTCCTCCGTCATGACGCCAGAAACTCGTTTCTTGTACAAATTCTCAAAAGTTGAAGTGTTTTTGCAACGAAACTCACGACGGTGCATCTTGGATGTGACGGCACGTCCTGCAGGTCCGTCACAATTTACAGAGAGTCGATTTTCAGTACCCAATTTCAAAATTCTAAGTGTCATGGGACGACACCTCCTCGACGGGCCGTTGTGACCACGACGGTCCGTCGGGACACACGTCGTCTCAGCCAGTTTTTCCAGAAATGGACTCTGTTGCTCAAAACGACTAAACAGGTCGTTACAGGCCTCTTCTTTATTTATGGCCGACATACAATTATTTTCTTTATGACTTTTACAATTGGCTTTTACAGCCGACACAACACGACAAAAATGAAAATTAATTACTTTTTACATATGGCTGATATTCAGCCGACACAAAATACAAAATACTTTTTTTTTTATTCGATTTGAACGTCTGGTATGACCATTATCTTTCCTTGACATTTGAACATATATGGTCGGGGTATTTTTGTCCAATAATTTTGCAATATCTGGTCAATAATTCTTCCGAAATAAACCCGTTCCTTAATGCTCTTGTTGTTGGTTTTTGCTCTGCTTGAGTAGACTAAGTATCCATTGGCGTATCTCTTCCATATCTTGTTCTCTGATTTCTTTAGAATTTGAATATATCATAACTTGCTCTCGTACATATAGCTCCATACTGAATTTCCGTTTAAATAATTGTTATTAGTTCATTTAGGATAGTTCCTATTCCTATAACTCTCTTGTTTGCGTAGAATTCTGGTATCTCAATCTTTTGTATTTCTTGTTGTATTCCGATATCTTCTGGAATTATCATATCTCTGGTCAAACCAATTTTTATAACTTGTATAATTGTTTTATTCTCTCATCAAATAATATCTCTGCTGGTGCTGAATAAAACTTTATATAAAACAATGTTCCTTTAGTAATTCTTTTTATGTCATAAAGGCTTTGTATAGCTCTGGTATGGTAGATATTTCATCTCCTGTTTGGGTATAAACTGTATTAAGTTAATCCATAACTAATAACATGTTTTTACTAGATTTGCATTGGTGCCTGTGGTGTGCTATAACTTATTATATCCTTGTAGCTTTTGGGTTATGAAATCAGTATTAGGGTTTTGGTAGTTGGAGATCTGGTGTTGAGTTTAAATAATTTTGGATTTTAAAAGGTTTTCAATAATGAGCGGGTTATATGGTTGTATGCTTTTTTTATCTTGGTTCAAACTTTCTGAGTAAGTATGTATTTGTGGTGGTATAAATAATGAGTTTTTTTGGTTCTTTGGAATAAATGGTTTATCGAAGATTTTGTTCATATTTAAATTTGTATATCTTATTCCACTGGCTCCTTTTTGTAACGACCTGTTTAGTCGTTTGAGCAGCAGATTTTTAATTCTGGAAAAACTGGGCCATACTACGGACACCACGACGGACCGTCGTAGGCACGACGGCCCGTCGAGGGTGTATCGTTGCAACATACTTAGAAATTCTGAAATTGGGTACTGAAAATCGACTCTCTATAAATTGTGACGGACCTGCAGGACGTGTCGTCACATCCACGACGAACCGTCGTGAGGTTTCGTTGCAAAACACTTCAACTTTTGAGAATTTGGTACAGGAAACGAGTTTCTGACCGTTAGGACGGAGGAACAGGACGGACCGTCACGGCTGTGACGGGCCGTCACAGGCCACTTGAGCACGAGGGAGCTGCGACGACCACCGTGACGGACCGTGGCAGGCACGACGGCCCGTCACAGGTTGCGCAGTCCCAGGCACTTTAGGATTGCTCCACACGTTTTAAGGGTCGTTTTTTACTATTCTTTCCTTAATTATAAAGATTGAGGGTTAACATTAATAAGTCTAATTACTTAGGGGTTAAAAGGGGTAACCTAAGTTAATTAGTGGGGTTTATTGTCCTTTTTCACACTTAATTATATGATTAATTAGGGTAAAAGAAGAGGGTTTGAACATAAAAAAACAAAGAGAAAGAACAAGAAAGAGAGAGAGGGCAGTCGATCAAAGGGGAGAAAACAAGCTTGGGAATTTCTTGTTGATTTCCATTCTTCGGTGGAGGTAGGTTATGGTTTATATTACGATAATCGTAGTGAACTCTTGATAGTGAATACTATGTGTTGATAATATTGTAAACCCTGCTATGTGCTTAATTTGTATGCTTGCATGATTTGATTACGAAATTGTGATGAATTAATAAAGCATGATGAAGCTATTGAATCCCAAATCTTGAAAGAACCCTAATTCGCTTGATATATTATATAATAAGATTGATTGGCCTTAGTATGAAAGAAGGCTTGATAAATTATATAATGATAATGAGGATGCCTTAGTGTAAAAGAAGGCTTGATGAATTAGGGGATCGGGTGCCACTTTCCGGTACAAGGATATAATGAATATGAGGATCGGAGTGTCACGTTCCGACACACCAGGATAGAATATGAGGATCGGGTGCCACGTTCCGGTACCAGGATAGAATGAATATGAGGATCGGAGTGTCATGTTCCGACACCAGGATAGAATATGAGGATCGAAGTGTCACTTTCCGACACCAGGATAGAATATGGATCGGGTGCCACGTTCCGGTACCATGATAGAATGAATATGAGGATCGGAGTGTCACGTTCCGACACCAGGATAGAATTAGAGGAGCGGAGTGTCACGTACTGACACAAGGGAAGAAGATAATGAATCTTGAAAGATAATGAATATACTCAATCTAATGAACTTAATTCCCAAATGAGTATGGTATTGAGGCTTGAGTCCTCATGTGTGAACTGACGTAATTGTTAATGATAAAGTAATTATTGTTGCTACATGTTGAGTATTGTAGTTAATCTACATTATTATTGATATATATTGTCCCCTATTTTAATTAGCCGATGATATCTACTCAGTACGTGTGGTTGTACTGACACCCCTACTTTTATGTTTTCTTCTTGTTATTTGTGTAATGCACAAACGTTCCGTCAACTTCAACTCAGCAGTAGATCAAGCCAGTCTTCACTCCATCGGAAATTCAGGGTGGCTAATGCGTCTAGCTTGGACTGGATCTTCTTCTTCAAGTCTTGATGCCTTGAACTTCCGCTGGACTAGTTTTTACTTGTTTTTAGCTTTTTAGACATTCTTAGTTTAGAAAATTGAGATAGATGTTCTTGTTGATGATGACTTCCAGATTTTGGGATATTAATAATAGTTTTTAATTGTTTTATTAATGAGTTTAAGTCTTCCGCATTTCTTTTGTTGATATTGTATTAAAATGTTAAGGGTTAGATTGGTTGGTTCGCTCACATAGGAGGGTAAATGTGGGTGCCAGTCGCGCCCCGATTTGGGTCGTGACAGACTTGGTATCAGAGCATTAGGTTCGTTGGTCTCATCACACAAGAACAGGTCTAGTAGAGTCTTAAGGAACGGTAGGGGGACGCCTTTACTTTACTTTTCCTTGAGAGGCTATAAGACTTTAGGAAAATTCCATTCTTTCATTCTTTCTTTCGTGCTACTACTTGAGTCCAATTAGTATCTAGGTGATACAAATTGGTATCTGACCATCTTCACTCTATTTCGCAGATGGTTAGAACTAGAGCAACGACCGCACCAGCAGCGACAACGGAAAGACATGAAATACTGAGCCCAGCCACTGGGGCTGTGGCTCGAGGAGAACAGCGGCAAGAGGCCGTGGAAGAGGTCGTGGGAGGACGTCCTCTAGAGGAAGAGGACGAGCCCCTAGCCCATCTGATACTAGGGCGGTGACTCCTCCACCAACTGAGGATGTAGTAAGAGAGGGTGAGGAAGGGGAAACCGAACAAGGGCAGAATGAGGAAATGCCACCCCAACCTACCCCAGAGATGATCAACCAAGTACTTGCTTATCTTAGCGGGTTGTCTGATCAGGTCAGGCACCTCCAGTGGTTTCTGCACCAACACCTCCGTTTCAGATACGACATGCGGCTACTATGGCTCCCCGCATGGATGCAACATTGGGAATAGGCACATTTCCACGTCTGACTACTGGGCCTATTATGACAAACGATCAACATGAACTTTTTAGTAAGTTCTTGAAATTGAAACCTCCAGTCTTCAAGGGTGCAGAATCTGAGGATGCTTATGATTTTCTGGTTGATTGTCATGAGCTACTACACAAGATGGGGATAGTAGAGAGGTTTGGTGTCGAGTTCGTGAGCTATCAGTTCCAAGGGAACGCCAAAATGTGGTGGCGTTCACATGTTGAGTGTCAACCAACAGAGGCACCACCAATGACTTGGGATCATTCTCTACCCTGTTTATGGAGAATATATTCCCAAGGACTTTGAGAGATAGAAAGAGGGATGAGTTCTTGAGTCTGAAGCAGGGTAGAAGATGACGGTTAATGCATACGGGCTAAATTTCGCGCACTATCCAGATACGCCACCCAACTTGTTTCAGTCCACAAGAACGGATCCGCCGTTTTGTGAAGGGTTGAGGTCAGAATTGCGGATTTCAGCCTTACAGATAGCGGCAACAGCACCAATCCTTCCAAGAGGTGGTAACTTTTGTGATAGAGGTGGAAGGAGTGAAACCGGATGACTTCACCACAACGTCTACATCAAAGAGGTTTCGAAGGGGAGGTGAGTTTAATGGTTCTCACTCTAGAGGACAGAGCTCCGGAGGTTACGCAAATCGACCAATACAGTATTCACTACTACTGTAGTTGGGGGTCCCACCTCAGAACGGTCAACACTTCTCTGAGAGGCCGATGCTGAACCCAGAGATGTGTATGGGTGCGGGAGATTGGACACATTAAGAGGAATTGTCCAACCAGAGTTACAGAACCCCACTGCTAGAGGTAGGGGTGGTAATGGTAGAGGTCGTTATTCTGGAGGGCGTGGTGGCCGAGGTAATGGTGGTCACCAGAATGGCAGAGGTGAAGAAAACGGAGCCACTACTACACAACATGGTAGGGGCAACGGACAGACAAATATAATGGGGCTCATTGCTACGCTTTCCCTGGGAGTCTGAAGCGAGGCGTCTGATGCTGTTATCACAGGTAATCTCTTGGTTTGTGATTGCATGGCATCTGTATTGTTTGATCCTGGATCCACATTTTCTTATGTATCTTCCTCATTTGCTAATGGTCTAAATTTACATGTGATTACTTGACATCCCTATTCGTGTTTCTACTCCGGTGGGTGAGTCTGTGATAGTTGAAAGGGTCTATAGGTCTTGTTTGGTGAATTTTGTGGGAAGCAACACCTATGTAGACTTGGTTTATTTTAGAAATGGGTGACTTCGATGTAATTCTGGGATATGACTTGCTTTCTCCAAACTTTGCGATTTTGGATTGTAATGCTAAAACGGTAACTTTAGCCAAGCCTGGGGCAGATCCGTTAGTGTGGGAGGGTGACTACACTCCCAATCCGGTGCGTATCATCTCCTTTATTCGTGCTCAGAAGATGGTTAGTAAGGGTTGTCTAGCTTTCTTGGCACATCTCAAGGATGACCACCCAAGTACCTTCGATCGAGTCGGTTTTCAGTGGTCTGTGAGTTTTTGGATGTGTTCCCTGCAGATCTTCCCGGTATGCCACCAGATAGGGATAATAGACTTCTGCATTGATTTGGAACCCGGTACTCGCCCCATTTCTATACCCCCGTATAGAATGGCTCCCGCCGAATTAAGAGAGTTAAAGGCACAACTTCAAGAGTTGTTGAGCAAAGGCTTCATTAGACCAAGTGCATCTCCTTGGGTGCTCCAGTCTTGTTTGTAAAGAAGAAGGATGGGAGCTTCCGAATGAGCATAGATAACCGACAGTTGAACAAAGTAACTATTAGAACAAGTACCCAACCCACCCCATTCCCGCATTGATGACTTGTTCGATCAGTTACAAGGTGCTTGTGTCTTCTCAAAGATTGACTTGAGATCCGGTTATCATCAATTGAAAATACGGGCAACGGATGTGCCAAAGACTGCTTTTCGAACTAGGTATGGGCATTATGAATTTGTAGTAATTTCGTTTGGTCTTACTAATGCCCCTGCTTCCTTCATGAGCTTGATGAATGGGATATTTAAGCCGTATTTGGATCTCTTTCTCTTGTGATTGTGTTTATTGATGATATACTGATATACTCGAAGAGTAAGAAAGAACATGAGGAGCATTTGAAAATGGTGTTAGAGTTGTTGAGAAAGAAAAAGCTTTATGCGAAATTCTCTAAGTGTGAGTTTTGGCTAGATTCAGTGTCCTTCTTGGGGCACGTGGTTTCTAAGGATGGAGTGATGGTAGATCCTTCTAAGATTGAAACAGTGAAAAATTGGGTAAGACCCACTAATGTGTCAGAAATACGGAGTTTTTTTGGGTTAGCTAGCTACTACCGCCGATTCGTCAAGGGATTCTCTTCTATTGCTTCCCAATTGACGAATTTGACTAAG
Source organism: Solanum peruvianum (assembly GCA_027705065.1). Classification (NCBI taxonomy): domain Eukaryota; kingdom Viridiplantae; phylum Streptophyta; class Magnoliopsida; order Solanales; family Solanaceae; genus Solanum; species Solanum peruvianum. The sequence continues at coordinate 27,819,224 of JAKWJD010001761.1, read as the reverse complement.
CAAAACGTCCCATTTGTATGGTCGGACGAGTGTGAGGAAAGCTTTCAGAAACTCAAGACTTTGTTGACTACCGCGCCTATCCTTACCTTGCCGGTAGAGGGTAAGAACTCTTCATTGTCTATTGTGATGCATCCTATTCGGGTTTGGGTGCAGTGCTAATGCAGAGAAGAACGTGATCGCTTATGCTTCAAGACAATTAAAAGTGCATGAACGTAACTATCCAACTCATGATTTGGAATTAGCCGCGGTAGTATTTGCACTAAAGCAATGGAGACACTACTTGTATGGGGTTAAGTGTGAAGTCTACACGGACCATCGTAGCCTACAGTATGTATTCACTCAGAAAGACTTGAACTTGAGACAGAGGAGATGGATGGAACTACTGAAGGACTACGACATCACTATCTTGTATCATCCGGGAAAAGCAAATGTTGTGGCAGATGCTTTGAGTAGGAAGGCCGGAAGCATGGGAAGTCTAGCTCATTTGCAAGCTTCTAGATGCCCATTGCTAGGGAAGTGCAGATTTTGGCTAATGACCTTATGAGGTTAGAAATAAACGAGAAGGGAGGATTGTTATCTTGTGTAGAGGCAAAATCCTCTTTTCTTGATCAGATTAAGGGAAACAGTTTGATGATGAAAACTAAGGCGAATTCGAGATAAGTGTTGCAAGGAGAGGCCAAGGAAGCAATAATCGATGGGGAAGGTATTTTGAGGATTAAGGGAAAGTAGTATGTACCCCGCATCGATGATTTGATCACCACTTTCTTACAGAAGCTCATAGTTCCGGATATTCTATACATCCTGGTGCAACCAAGATGTACCGCGACCTAAAGCAACACTTCTGGTGGAGTAGATTGAAGCGAGATATTGTTGAGTTTGTGGCCAAATGCCCAAATTGTCAACAAGTAAAGTATGAACACCAAAGGCCCGGAGGAACACTCAGAGAATGCCCATTCCTGAATGGAAGTGGGAGAGAATCGCGATGGACTTCGTGGTTGGTCTTCCAAAGACATTGGGTAAGTATGACTCTATTTGGGTGATTGTTGATAGGTTAACTAAGTCTGCTCACTTCATCCTGTCAAGGTGACCTACAACGCAGAGAAGTTAGCCAAAATCTACATCTCAGAAATCGTTCGGTTGCATGGAGTTCCACTCTCAATCATATCAGATAGAGGTACGCAGTTTACCTCTAAGTTTTGGAGGACACTACATGCGGAATTAGGTACTAGATTGGACCTCAGTACTGCGTTTCACCCTCAGACTGATGGTCAGTCTGAGCGAACGATTCAAGTATGGAGGATATGCTTCGTGCATGTGTGATAGAGTTTGGTGGCCATTGGGATAGCTTCCTACCTTTGGCAGAGTTTTCATACAATAATAGCTATCACTCCAGTATCGACATGGCTCCATTTGAAACATTGTATGGGAGGAGGTGTAGATCTCCCTTGGTTGGTTTGATGCCTTTGAAGTTAGACCTTGGGGGACTTATCTGTTGAGAGATTCTATGGAGAAGGTGAAAGCTATTCAAGAAAAGCTTTTGGGCGGCTCAAAGTAGACAAAAGGAGTATGCGGACCGAAAGGTTAGAGGACTTGGAGTTCATGGAAGGTGAACAAGTCTTGTTGAAGGTTTCGCCCATGAAAGGGGTGATGCGGTTTGGAAAAAGAGGTAAGCTAAGTCCAAGGTATATTGGACCATTTGAAGTGCTTTAAGAGAATAGGGGAGGTGGCTTATGAATTAGCCTTGCCCCCAGGGCTGTCCGAGTGCATCCGGTGTTTCATGTGTCCATGTTGAAGAGATACCACGGAGATGGAAACTACATTATCCGTTGGGATTCAGTTTGTTGGATGAAAACTTGACTTATGAAGAGGAACCGGTTGCTATTTAGATAGAGAAGTTCGCAAGTTGAGGTCGAGAGAGATTGCATCCATCAAAGTTCAATGGAAGAATCGACTGGTTGAAGAGGCTACTTGGGAGAAGGAGGCAGATATGCAAGAAAATACCACATCTGTTTACAGATTCAGGTACTCCTTTTCGCCATTGTTTTCGTTCTTCTTTTGATCGTTCGGGGACGAACGATGGGTAAATTGTATCTATTGTAACGACCTGTTTAGTCGTTTGAGCAGCAGATTTTTAATTCTGGAAAAACTGGGCCATACTACGGACACCACGACGGACCGTCGTAGGCACGACGGCCCGTCGAGGGTGTATCGTTGCAACATACTTAGAAATTCTGAAATTGGGTACTGAAAATCGACTCTCTGTAAATTGTGACGGACCTGCAGGACGTGCCGTCACATCCACGACGAACCGTCGTGAGGTTTCGTTGCAAAACACTTCAACTTTTGAGAATTTGGTGCAAGAAACGAGTTTGACCGTCAGGACGGAGGAACAGGACGGACCGTCACGGCTGTGACGGGCCGTCACAGGCCACTTGAGCTCGAGGGAGCTGCGACGACCACCGGACGGACCGTCGCAGGCACGACGGCCCGTCACAGGTTGCGCAGTCCCAGCAGTTTAGGATTTTCTCCACACGTTTTAAGGGTCGTTTTTGACTATTCTTTCCTTAATTATAAAAGATGAGGGTTAACATTAATAAGTCTAATTACTTAGGGGTTAAAAGGGGTAACCTTAAGTTAATTAGTGGGGTTTATTGTCCTTTTTCACACTTAATTATATGATTAATTAGGGTAAAAGAAAGAGGGTTTGAACATAAGAAAACAAAAGAGAAAGAACAAGAAAGAGAGAGAGGGCAGTCGATCAAAGGGGAGAAAACAAGCTTGGGAATTTCTTGTTGATTTCCATTCTTCGGTGGAGGTAGGTTAGGGTTTATATTACGATAATCGTAGTGAACTCTTGATAGTGAATACTATGTTTGATAATATTGTAAACCCTGCTATGTGCTTAAATTGTATGCTTGCATGATTTGATTACGAAATTGTGATGAATTAATAAAGCATGATTAAGCTATTGAATCCCAAATCTTGAAAGAACCCTAATTCGCTTGATATATTATATAATAGATTGATAATGCCTTAGTATGAAAAGGCTTGATAAATTATATAATGATAATGAGGATACCTTAGTGTAAAAGAAGGCTTGATGAATTAGGGGATCGGGTGCCACGTTCCGGTACCAGGATAGAATGAATATGAGGATAGGAGTGTCACGTTCCGACACCAGGATAGAATATGAGGATCGGGTGCCACGTTCCGGTACCAGGATACAATGAATATGAGGATCGGAGTGTCACGTTCCGACACCAGGATAGAATATGAGGATCGGAGTGTGCATTCCGACGTTCCGACACCAGGATAGATATGGATCGGGTGCCACGTTCCGGTACCAGGATAGAATGAATATGAGGATCGGAGTGTCACGTTCCGACACACCAGGATAGAATTAGAGGAGCGGAGTGTCACGTACAGACACAAGAGGAAGAAAGATAATGAATCTTGAAAGATAATGAATATACTCAATCTAATGAACTTAATTCCCAAATGAGTATGGTATTGAGGCTTGAGTCCTCATGTGTGAACTTGACGGTAATTGTTAATGATAAAGTAATTATTGTTGCTACATGTTGAGTATTGTAGTTAATTTACATTATTATTGATATATATTGTTCCCTATTTTGAGTTAGCCGATGATATCTACTCAGTACGTGTGGTTGTACTGACCCCCTACTTTTATGTTTTCTTCTTGTTATTTGTGTAATGCAGCAAACGTTCCGTCAACTTCAACTCAGCAGTAGATCAAGCCTCTTCACTCCATCGGAAATTCAGGGTGAGCTAATGCGTCTAGCTTGGACTGGATCTTCTTCTTCAAGTCTTGATGCCTTGAACTTCCGGCATGGACTAGTTTTACTGTGTTTTTAGCTTTTTAGACATCTTAGTTTAGTAAAAATTGAGATAGATGTTCTTGTGATGATGACTTCCAGATTTTTGGGATATTAATAATAGTTTTAATTGTTTTATTAATGAGTTTAAGTCTTCCGCATTTCTTTTCTTGATATTGTATTAAAATGTTAAAGGTTAGATTGGTTGGTTCGCTCACATAGGAGGGTAAATGTGGGTGTCAGTCGCGTCCCCGATTTGGGTCGTGACACTTTTGTTGTAGATGTGCTTGCTGTAGCTGCATTTAAACAAACATTGTCATGGGTTTTATGGAGTTTCCCAACGTCTCCTTCTAGTTCTGGCTGTTTACCGTCTGCCGAACGACGTAGCTCCGCATTTTTAGAGTCATGCTGCTGACTGTTAGCTTTCAGATTTTGTAACTCTTTACCCATACTGTCCATTTTCGTAGAAAGTGTAGTAATAGCTTTGAGTATCTCTTCTATTGTATCTGGTTCAGTTTGAGTTCCTTTTTCTTGATAGGTAGTCTGCAACAAGGTTCTTGTCAGTCTTAATTATTTCAATTGTAAATGTAAAATTTAATATATTTAATACTAATCTCCTTATTTCTTTTGTTGTAACTGAATCATCTAATTTTTTTTTTTCGTTATCCACCATTTTACTTGTGTATTATCTGTTCTTACAATAAATTTATTGTAAACAATATATGGTTCAAATGCTAATAAACATTTATATAATGCGAATAACTCTTTTATTTATTTCCCATTTAATTGTGCTTCTGTATAAGATCCACCCTAATAATCTGCAATGGTGTTCTATTTTTCTTTTTCATATCTATATTTTAAAACTCCTCCATAACTATGATCACTAGAATCTGTTTCAACAACAATATAAGTAAATGTTTTATTTTCATCGGGAAAATATAGTTTTGGTAATTTTTTACATAAGTTTTTAATATTTTTTATATGTTCTTTATCTTTATTGTCAAAATGGTATTCTACATCTTTTTTACGTTTTTTATGTAATGGTTTTAGATGTTCTGCTAATTTTGGTATATATTCTCTTACCTGATTTACTAATCCTAGAAATGTCACGACCCAAAACCGAGCCGCGACTGGCACCCACACTTACCCTCCCATGTGAGCGAACCAACCAATCTAAACCCCAACATTTCAATATAATATCAACAGAAAGTAATGCGGAAGACTTAAACTCATTAATAAAAATCAATTCAATAACTTCTAAAATTCAACAACTATTATTCCCCAAAATCTGGAAGTCATCATCACAAGAACATCTATGATCAAACTACTAAACTAAGAGTATTCTAAGAAGCTAAAACAAGTAAAAGCTAGTGTATGCCGGAACTTCAAGGCATCAAGACATGAAGAAGAAGATCTAGTCCAAGCTAGAAACATTAGCTCACCCTGAAAGTCCGGTGTAATGAAGACTGGCTAGAATTGTGGTTGAGTTGAAGACGACGGCACGTTTGCTGCACTCCACATATAACAACGAAGGAACATACAAGTAGGGGTCAGTACAAACACAAGTACTGAGTAGGTATCATCGGCCAACTCAAAATAGAAAACGGTATATATCAGATAATATCATAAATCAACTACAATACTCAACATGTAGCAACAACAAGTACTATAATCATTAATAAGTACCGCCAAGTTCACACATGAGAACTCAAGCCTCAATATCATACTCATTTGGGAATTAGGTTCATTAGATTGAATATATTAACATCTTTCAAGATTCTTATCTTTTATTTCCTCTCGTCTCGGTACGTGACACTCTGCTCCATATGCTATCCTGGTGTCGGAACGTGACACTCCGATCCATAGTCTATCCTGGTGCCGGAACGTGGCACTCTGATCCATAATCTATCCTGGTGCCGGAACGTGGCACTCCGATCCCCTAATTCTACGTGTCGGTTCGTGACACCCGATCCCCTAATTCTACGTGTCGGTTCGTGACACCCGATCCCCTAATTCTACGTGTCGGTTCGTGACACCCCGCTCCACTAATCTCATACTATCAATTCATCAATCCTTTTTTTATACCAAGGCATCATCAATCTCATTATGTTAGTTCATCAAGCCTTCTTTTATACCAAGGCATCATCAATCTCTCTTACTTTAGTTCATCAAGCCTTCTCTTATACCAAGGCATCATCATTAACAAGATTAGGGTATTTCAAGATTTATGATTCAATAGCTTCATCATCATGCTTATTTTATCACAATTATATAATCACATTCATGCAAGCATACAATTAAGCATATAGAAGGGTTTACAATACTACCAACACATATCATTCGCTATTAAGAGTTTACTACTACGAATAGCATAAGAACCATAACCTACCTCCACCGAAGAATTGAAGTCAAGTTACTACTTCTCCAATGCCTTTCCTTTCCTTATTGCCTCCGAACCTTTCCAATCTATCAAAGTAAGTATATATATGCACAATTTGTAAGTTAACGAGTCTATAAACTCAGGTTAGTCTATGTTTAGCCTAGACCCAAAAACTCACCTAATTATATAATCGATTTCCCAAAATTCAAACCTAAGGATAGATCTTATTCCTTCCATTAACATCACTTTAATGAAATTCAAGTAACTCAATACACCTAATATTTAATTATCTATCTCAATATAATTAATATATATTCTATAATGTGATAACAAATTATTATAATATACAAAGATGAAAGCCACTGGTTACGAATCCAGTGGCCAACGAACAACACGTCCAAAACCTAAAGTTGGTTATCAACCATTTACCACCTAAGTTTCTTCCTACAATGACTTGATTTTAATTTTCAATCATATTCATCTAATCTTCATTATATAGCAATAGGCATAATCATAATGCTATAATATAATATAATTAACTAAGCACAATCACGTTACCACCAGAGCATGAACACCCATATATCCTAACCTTTAAATCTATCATATGCTGCCAATTATCATTCCCCAAATCGTCATCATTACCTATTAATTACCCATCCAAAACTTTGACCATTATTACTCAATATTATCCATCAAACTTAAAAAGAAATTCAACAAAAGAATTAAGTAATAACTCTAATTTGTTTCTCCCATATTCTAAGTATAATTTATAGTACAAAATTGGATAATAACTTACAGAAAAAAGCCGCCACAAGTGAGTTGCGAACAAACCACAGAAGGTTTGAATCGTTACTTTCCAATGAAACTCATTCTTTTCAATTTCTCATCTCCTAATTACAATAACATAATTATAATAATCATAAGATAATTTTTCTTTCATATTCATTAATAGATATAATATTACCTGTAATTGTTCTTTCAATGACGCCGCATGTTAAAATTCTTTGTTGTCACGTTTGATTCTTCCTTCTTCTTTGTTTTTCAGATTATTATATTTTTTTAACCCTAGTTTTTATATAATCAATTATTAAAGTGATAAAAGTGACCCCTATTAATTTTGATGTTATTTTTCTTTAATCACCAACTAAATAAATTATTAAAACTACCCCACTAATTTCATAATTATAATTATGAATAGTCCAAAATCCAATTAAACTCCATCAAAAAAATATTTTATGAAACACAAGGATTTAACACTCAAAATGACCAAAAGGGTCGTTACAATAGATACCAATTTACCCATCGTTCTTCCTCGAACGATCAAAAGAAAGGCGAGGCAAGAAAGGGTAGTTGTCTCAAAAGTTCATTCGAAATAGTAGTACCCTTGGTCTTATATCAAAAGTGTTAAACCAATTAATTGAAGATCTACACCTCTTCACAACAATTCCTTAAATGGGTCCATCTCACTACTCTAGGAATAATTATTGATGTATGTAAACTCAACTAACAACAAAACTATTTCTAATAATGGACTTTTCAACTGATCTATTCTCCAACTAGACCTTGACACAACCATCTGAACAAATATTATCTAACATAACCACGATAAAATTTTAAAAACAAAAGTGGCTACAACCAGAAGTGGATTTTAACCAACTACCACACACTCATAATGCACAAACCATCACCGATCTTATCAGGATTTTCTTTTCACAACACAATCTCATCACAAGCTTAAGTGATGAAAATATTAACTTTAGACATTGATTACTCATCAAGGGAGACATATCCTAACCCAGGGAAGAATAATATCAAGCAAACACCAACAAGGGATACACTTCAAAATGCAGAACCTCTAACATTACTCTTAGGCAATTGTAACTCTTCATAGCATCTCTTATATAGATTCTCATAAGAGAGTTTGTGCGTATAGAACTACTGATATACTTTAGCTATTCCAAAGAATACCTATTCTATCATAACTAAAATATCAAGTTTTCCCAAGGCTCCTACCCTATCAAGAGGACACAAGAGGATCTTTACATCCGATTCACCACTAGAAATCAATCCATAGATGTGAAAACACGTGTGGACGTAGAAAATGAATCATACTCTAAATCACACTCGAAATGAAGTAGTTGTTCACGTAATAGTGTATATAAACAAGGTCGAATAACTTCAGAATATATATATATATATATATATATATATATATATATATTCAATAGTTTCCATATCAAACATCTTCATTCATCTTACTCTATCTCTTTGATTTTCTAGATATCCACAATCACTAATTTAGTCCATATTATAATTGCACACATACTTACTTTATCGGACCCTACATCCACTGAAGTCGATGATAAATTCTAGTAAGTCTATATCGAACTACTTCATATCTCACAGTCATATCTAAACTCATAGGCAAAAATCAATACAACTATCAACTACAACCCATGAGTTTATACGAGATGTCTTATTCTTTTACTTATTTCTTAAGGCTACACATCCCACAAGTTTTTATCTTATTTTAATTATGATTCCAACTCCTTTAAATTCTATTCAAGCGTTGACCCAACATCTCTTAAACTTGTCATACACCCACACTTTACTCACAAAATAGTAGAAAATCACAACTTAGATACTCACAAGTCTTTATTACATACAAAATTTATTTAACCAACAAATCCTAAACATATAATTTCATCCCAATTACATTTTCTCCACGAATTTTATTTTCCATCATGCTCAGTTAACCCTTTATCACCATGAAGTGAATCTTTTCCTCTTTATGAACACCTTAAACTTAGGTATACCAATCAAATTCAAGGGACTAAACCCAATTTATATGCACTTTCTTGCTAATCTTCAATTTACTTCACCCAAGTATTACACTAGGACTTTCTTTCTTTCCCTAAGTTTGTCATTTTAGTATCAATCTACCTTTTGAAGCTTAAGATAAAATCGTCAGTACTCATTCAGAACCCTCAAAATACATTTCACCACCTTTCAACCTAAATGTATTAATTGTCCCAAAGATCCACCACTAAAATTTTCCTTTAAAATAATGCTCAACCACTGAAATTTTCCTTCAAAATAATGCTCAATCTAAGTTCCGGTAGTAATAAACTAGATGGTTTCTCAAATGTGAATGCAACACTAAATCTTATTATCTGACCATGTCGTACAACTTGTAACTCCTTTAGTAATTAGTATTCATACTTGACAATCGACGTACCTGTTTCCACATATCCCTAGTATTGCCACACCGTGAATGTTCGTTAGATACCTCACTAGAACACATCATACCTGTCCATATTATCGTACCCAAATAACCCACATATTTCTACCCATTGAATAATTGCAAAACATTATCGAATATGTTCTCTCTCTAGACCAACAATTTGTTTTACTTCTTAGATCAATTCAATAACAAGATAACACACTTCCTAACTCTAACCAAGTAAACATCGATGACTTTCTCTAATATACACTCACCCTATGAAGTCATAATAGTGTCTTTATTAACCGACACTCGATATGAGACTACCACCACATTTTGTGATCGAGAAAATATATCTATTTCTAAGGACATATTTCTTTTCTTTTTGTTGTTGTTATTTCGACTTCAAATACTCTAGTAGTACCCATATTTGAAATAGAGTGAAGAAGTTCAAATACCAATTTGTATCACCTAGATACCAATTGGATTCAAGTAGTAGCACGAAAGAAAGAAAGAAATGAGTTTTCCTAAAGTCCTATAGCTTCTCGAAGAAAAGTAAAGGCGTCCCCCTACCGTTCCTTAAGACTCTACTAGACTAGTTCTTGTGTGATGAGACCAACGAACCTAATGCTCTGATACCAAGTTTGTCAGGACCCAAAACCGAGCCGCGACTGGCACCCACACTTACCCTCCTATGTGAGCGAACAACCAATCTAAAAAACCCCACATTTCAATATAATATCACAGAAAGTAATGCGGAAGACTTAAACTCATTAATAAAAATCAATTCAATAACTTCTAAAATTCAACAACTATTATTCCCCAAAATCTGGAAGTCATCATCAAAGAACATCTATGATCAAACTACTAAAAAAGTATTCTAAGAAGCTAAAACAAGTAAAAATAGTGTATGCCGGAACTTCAAGGCATCAAGACATGAAGAAGAAGATCGAGTCCAAGCTAGAAACATTAGCTCACCCTGAAAGTCCGGTGTAATGAAGTTTGGCTAGAATTGTGGTTGAGTTGAAGACGACGGCACGTTTGCTGCACTCCACATATAAAAACGAAGGAACATACAAGTAGGGGTCAGTACAAACACAAGTACTTAGTAGGTATCATCGGCCAACTCAAAATAGAAAACGGTATATATCAGATAATATCATAAATCAACTACAATACTCAACATGTAGCAACAACAAGTACTATTGTCACGACCCAAATCGGGGACGCGACTGGCACCCACATTTACCCTCCGAGTGAAGCGAACCAACCCATCTAAACCTTAACATTTCAAATTATTTCAACAGAAAAAAAAATAATGCAGAAGACTTACCATTAATGTAACAATTCAAAACTATTATTAATATTCCCAAACTGGAAGTCATCATCACAAGAACATCTATCTCAAATTGCTAAACTAAGAAGTCTTACGAACTAAAAATACATAAAGGCTAGTCCATGCCGGAAGTTCAAGGCATCAAGACTTGAAGAAGAAGACCCAGTCCAAGCTAGACGCATTAGCTCACCCTGAATTTCCGATGAAGTGAAGACTGGCTAGATCTACTGTTGAATTGAAGTTGACGGAACGTTTGCTGCATTACACAAATAACAAAGAAAGAAACAACAAGTAGGGGGTCAGTACAACCACACGTACTGAGTAGATATCATCGGTCAACTCAAAATAGGGAACAATATATATCAATAATAACGTAAATCAACTACAATACTCAACATGTAGCAATAGCAATATTAATCACCAATAAATACAACCGAGTTCACACTTGAGGACTCAAGCCTCAATACCATACTCATTTTGGGATTAAGTTCATTAGATTGAGTATATTCATTATCTTTCAAGATTCATTATCTTTCTCCTCTTGTGTCGGTACGTGACACTCCGCTCCTCTATTTCTATCCTGGTGTCGGTACGTGACACTCCGATCCTCATATTCATTCTATCCTGGTACCGGAACGTGGCACCCGATCCATATTCTATCCTGGTGTCGGAACGTGACACTCCGATCCTCATATTCATTCTATCCTGGTACCGGAACGTGGCACCCGATCCATATTCTACCCTGGTGTCGGAACGTGACACTCCGATCCTCATATTCATTCTATCCTGGTACCGGAACGTGGCACCCGATCCCCTAATTCTTCAAGCCTTCTTTTTACACTAAGGCATCATCATTCTCATTATATAATATATCAAGCCTTCTTTCATACTAAGGCATTCATCAATCTTATTATATAATATATCAAGCGAATTAGGGTTATTTCAAGATTTGGGATTCAATAGCTTAATCATGCTTTGTTAATTCATCACAATTTCATAATCATAATCATGCAAGCATACAATTTAAGCACATAGCAGGGTTTACAGTACTATAAACACATAATATTCACTATTAAGAGTTCACTACGAATATCGTAACATAAACCATAACCTACCTCCACCGAAGAATTGAAATCGACAAGAAATCTCCCAAGCTTTGTTATTCTCCTCAGCCTCTCGATCGATCTCTCTATCCCTCTTTCTGTTCTTTCTCTTTTGTTTTCTATGTTCAAACCCTCTTTCTTTTACCCTAATTAATCATATAATTAAGTGTGAAAAAGCACAATAAACCCCTCTAATTAACTTAAGGTTACCCTTTTTAACCCCTAAGTAATTAGACTTATTAATGTTACCCCTCAATCTTATAATTAAGGAAAGAATAGTCAAAAACGACCCTTAAAACGTGTGGAGAAATCCTAAACTGCCTGGGATTGCGTGACCTGTGACGGGCCGTCATGCCTGCGACGGTCCGTCACGCAGGTCGTCGCAACTGCCCAAAATTCCAGGTGGTCTGCGACGGCCCGTCACACCTGTGACGGTCCGTCCTGCACCTCCGTCCTGACGGTCAGAAACTCGTTTCTCGTACCAAATTCTCAAAAGTTGAAGTGTTTGCAACGGAAACTCACGACGGTTCGTCGTGGATTTGACGGCACGTCCTGCAGGTCCGTCACAATTTACAGAGAGTCGATTTAACATCCAAATTGAAGAATTCTAAGTGTCATGGGACGACACATCCTTGACGGGCCGTCGTGACTACGACGGTCCGTCGTTCCATCCGTTGTCCCCGCCAGTTTTTTCCAGAATTAAAATCTGTTGCTCAAAACGACTAAACAGGTCGTTACAATAGATACCAATTTACCCATCGTTCGTCCCCGAACGATCAAAATAAGAAAACAGTGGCGAAAAGGAGTACCTGAATCTGTAAACAGATGTGGTATTTTTCTTGCATATCTGCCTCCTTCTCCCATGTAGCCTCTTCAACCGGTCGATTCTCCATTGAACTTTGATGGATGCAATCTCTCTCGACCTCAACTTGCGAACTTCTCTATCTAATATAGCAACCGGTTCCTCTTCATAAGTCAAGTTCTCATCCAACAAAACTGAATCCCAACGGATAATGTAGTTTCCATCTCCGTGGTATCTCTTCAACATGGACACATGAAATACCGGATACACCCGGACAGACCTGGGGGCAAGGCTAATTCATAAGCCACCTCCCCTATTCTCTTAAGCACTTCAAATGGTCCAATGTACCTTGGACTTAGTTTACCCCTTTTTCCAAACCGCATCCACCCTTTCATGGTGTGAAACCTTCAACAAGACTTGTTCACCTTCCATGAACTCCAAGTCTCTAACCTTTCGGTCTGCATACTCCTTTTGTCTACTTTGAGTCGCTAAAAGCTTTTCTTGAATAGCTTTCACCTTCTCCATAGAATCTCTCAACAGATCAGTCCCCCAAGGTCTAACCTCGAAGGCATCAAACCAACAATGGGAGATCTACACCTCCTCCCATACAATGCTTCAAATGGGGCCATGTCGATACTGGAGTGATAGCTATTATTGTATGAAAACTCTGCCAACGGTAAGAAGCTATCCCAATGGCCACCAAACTCTATCACACACGCACGAAGCATATCCTCCAACACTTGAATCGTTCGCTCAGACTGACCATCGGTCTGAGGGTGAAATGCAGTGCTAAGGTCCAACCTAGTACCTAATTCAGCATGTAGTTTTCTCCAAAACTTAGAGGTAAACTGCGTACCTCTATCCGATATGATGGAGAGTGGAACTCCATGCAACCGAACGATTTCTGAGATGTAGATTTTGCTAACTTCTCTGCATTGTAGGTCACCTTAACAGGAATGAAATGAGCAGACTTAGTTAACCTATCAACAATCACCCAAATGGAGTCATACTTACCCAATGTCTTGGAAGACCAACCACGAAGTCCATCGCGATTCTCTCCCACTTCCATTCAGGAATGGGCATTCTCTGAAGTGTTCCTCCGGGCCTTTGGTGTTCATACTTTACTTGTTGACAATTTGGACACTTGGCAACAAACTCAACAATATCTCGCTTCATTCTACTCCACCAGAAGTGTTGCTTTAGGTCGCGATACATCTTGGTTGCACCAGGATGTATAGAATATCCGGAACTAAGAGCTTCTGTAAGAATAGTGGTGATCGAATCATCGATGCGGGGTACACATACTCTTCCCTTAATCCTGAAAACACCTTCCCCATCGATTATTGCTTCCTTAGCCTCTCCTTGCAACACTTTATCTCGAATTCGCCTTAGTTTCTCATCATCAAACTGTTTCCCCTTAATCTGATCAAGAAAAGAGGACTTTGCCTCTACACAAGCTAACAATCCTCCCTTCTCGTTTATTTCTAACCTCATAAGGTCATTAGCCAAAGTCTGCACTTCTCTAGCCAATGGGCGTCTAGAAGCTTGCAAATGAGCTAGACTTCCCATGCTTCCGCCTTCCTACTCAAAGCATCTGCCACAACATTTGCTTTTCCCGGATGATACAAGATAGTGATGTCGTAGTCCTTCAGTAGTTCCATCCATCTCCTCTGTCTCAAGTTCAAGTCTTTCTGAGTGAATACATACTGTAGGCTACGATGGTCCGTGTAGACTTCACACTTAACCCCATACAAATAGTGTCTCCATTGCTTTAGTGCAAATACTACAGGGGCCAACTCCAAATCATGGGTCGGATAGTTACGCTCATGCACCTTTAATTGCCTCGAAGCATAAGCAATCACATTCTTCTCTTGCATTAGCACTGCACCCAACCAGAATAGGATTGCATCACAATAAACAATGAAGTTTTTGCCCTCTACCGGCAAGGTGAGGATAGGCGCGGTAGTCAACAAAGTCTTAAGCTTCTGGAAGCTTTCCTCACACTCATCCGACCATACAAATGGGACGTTTTGCTTAGTCAAGTTCGTCAATTGGGAAGCAATGGAAGAGAATCCCTTGACGAATCGGCGGTAGTAGCTAGCTAACCCACAAAACTCCTTATTTCTGACACGTTTGTAGGTCTTACCCAATTCTTCACTGTCTCAATCTTAGATGGATCCACCATCACTCCATCCTTAGAAACCACGTGCCCCAAGAAGGACACTGAATCTAGCCAAAACTCACACTTGGAGAATTTCGCATAAAGCTTTTTCTTCCTCAACAACTCTAACACCATTCTCAAATGCTCCTCATGTTCCTTCTTACTTTTGGAGTATATCAGTATATCATCAATAAACACAATCACAAAGAGGTCCAAGTATGGCTTGAAAATCCCGTTCATCAAACTCATGAAGGCAGCAGGGGCATTCGTAAGACCAAAAGACATTACCACAAATTCATAATGCCCATACCTAGTTCGAAAAGCAGTCTTTGGCAAATCCGTTGCTCGTATTTTCAATTGGTGATAACCGGATCTCAAGTCAATTTTAGAGAAGACACAAGCACCTTGTAACTGATCGAACAAGTCATCAATGCGAGGAATGGGGTACTTGTTCTTAATAGTTACCTTGTTCAACTGTCGGTAATCTATGCACATCCGGAAACTCCCATCCTTCTTCTTCACAAACAAAACCGGAGCACCCCAAGGAGATGCACTTGGTCTAATAAAGCCTTTGCTCAACAACTCTTGAAGTTGAGCCTTTAATTCTCTTAACTCCGCGGAGCCATTCTATAAGGGGGTATAGAAATGGCGGAGTACCGGGTTCAAGATCGATACAGAAGTCAATATCCTTATCCGGTGGCATACCGGAAAGATCTGCAGGGAACACATCCAAAAATTCACGGACTACCGAAACCGACTCAATTGAAGGTACTTGGGTAGTGTCATCCCTAAGAGGGCCAAGAAAGCTATACAACCCTTACTAACCATCTTCTGAGCACGAATAAAGGAGATGATACGCACCGGATTGGAAGTGTAGTCGTCACCCTCCCACACAAACGGATCTGCCCCAGGCTTGGCTAACGTCACCGTTTTAGCATTGCAATCCAAAATCGCAAAGTTTGGAGAAAGCCAAGTCATACCCAGAATTACATCAAAGTCACCCATTTCTAAAATAACCAAATCTACATAAGTGTTGCTCCCCACAAAATTCACCAAACAAGACATACACTTTTTCGACTATCACAGACTCACCCACCGGAGTAGAAACAACGAATAGGCATGTCAAGTAATTCACAATGTAAATTTAGACCGTTAGCAAATGAGGAAGATACATATGAAAACGTGGATCCAGGATCAAATAATACAGATGCCATGCAATCACAAACCAAGAGATTACCTGTGATAACAGCATCAGACGCTCCGCTTCAGACCTCCCAGGGAAAGCATAACAATGGGCCCTATCATTCGTCTGTCCGTTGCCCCTACCATGTTGTGTAGTAGTGGCTCCGTTTTGCCCTTCACCTCTGCCGTTTTGGTGGACCACCATTACCTCGGCCACCACGCCTCCAGAATAGCAACCTCTACCATTACCACCCCTACCTCTAGCCAGTGGGGTTCTGTAAACTCTGGTTTGGACAATACCTCTTAATGTGTCCAATCTCTCCACATCCATAACATTCTCTGGGTTCACGCATCGGCCTCTCAGAGAAGTGTTGACCGTTCTGAGGTGGAACCCCAACTACAGTCTGTAGTGAAGACTTAATTGGTCGACTTGCGTAACCTCCGGAGCTCTGTCCTCTAGAGTGAGAACCATTAAACTCACCTCCCCTTCGAAACCTCTTTGATGTAGACGTTGGGGTGAAGTCATCCGGTTTCACTCCTTCCACCTCTATCACAAAGTCTACCACCTCTTGGAAGGATGTTGCTGTTGCCGCTATCTGTAAGGCTGAAATCCGCAATTCTGACCTCAACCCCTTCACAAAACGGCGGATCCGTTCTTGTGGACTGAAGCAAAGTTGGGTGGCATATCTGGATAGTGCGCGAAATTTAGCCTCGTATGCATTAACCGTCATTCTACCTTGCTCCAGACTCAAGAACTCATCCCTCTTTGTATCTCTCAAAGTCCTTGGGATATACTTCTCCATAAACAGGGTAGAGAATGATTCCCAAGTCATAGGTGGTGCCTCTGTTGGTTGACACTCAACATGTGAACGCCACCACATTTTGGCGTTCCCTTGGAACTGATAGCTCACGAACTCGACACCAAACCTCTCTATTATCCCCATCTTGTGTAGTAGCTCATGACAATCAACCAGAAAATCATAAGCATCCTCAGATTCTGCACCCTTGAAGACTGGAGGTTCAATTTCAAGAACTTACTGAAAAGTTAATGCTGATCGTTTGTCATAATAGGCCCAGTAGTCAGACGTGGAATTGGGCTATTCCCAATTTGCATCCATGCGGGGAGCCATAGTAGCCGCATGTGTATCTCTGAAACCGGAGGTGTTGGTGCAGAAACCACTGGAGGTGCTTGACCCTGATCGGATAACCCGCTAAGATAAGCAAGTACTTGGTTGATCATCTCTGGGGTAGGTTGGGGTGGCAATTCCTAAGTTGCACTTGTTCAGTTTCCCCTTCCTCACCCTCTTTACTACCTCCTCAGTCGGTGGAGGAGTCACCGCCCTAGTATCAGATGGGCTAGGGGCTCGTCCTCTTCCTCTAGAGAACGTCCTCCCACGACCTCTTCCACGGCCTCTCTTGCCGCTGTTCTTCCTCGAGCCACAGCCCCAGTGGCTGGCTCAGTCGTTTCCTGTTCTTTCGTTGTTGCTGCTGGTGTTCGTTGCTCTAGTTCTAACCATCTGCGAAATAGAGTGAAGATGGTCAGATACCAATTTGTATCACCTAGATACCAATTGGACTCAAGTAGTAGCACGAAAGAAAGAATGAAAGAATGGAATTTTCCTAAAGTCTTATAGCCTCTCAAGGAAAAGTAAAGGCGTCCCCCTACCGTTCCTTAAGACTCTACTAGACATTGTTCTTGTGTGATGAGACCAATGAACCTAATGCTCTGATACCAAGTCTGTCACGACCCAAATCGGGGACGCGACTGGCACCCACATTTACCCTCCGATGTGAGCGAACCAACCCATCTAAACCTTAACATTTCAAATTATTTCAACAGAAAATAATGCGGAAGACTTAAACTCATTAATGTAACAATTCAAAACTATTATTAATATTCCCAAAATCTGGAAGTCATCATCACAAGAACATCTATCTCAAATTGCTAAACTAAGAATGTCTTCGAACTAAAAATACATAAAGGCTAGTCCATGCCGGAAGTTCAAGGCATCAAGACTTGAAGAAGAAGACCCAGTCCAAGCTAGACGCATTAGCTCACCCTGAATTTCCGATGAAGTGAACACTGGCTAGATCTACTGTTGAATTGAAGTTGACGGAATGTTTGCTGCATTACACAAATAACAAAGAAAGAAACAACAAGTAGGGGGTCAGAACAACCACACGTACTGAGTAGATATCATCGGCTAACTCAAAATAGGGAACAGTATATATCAATAATAATGTAAATCAACTACAATACTCAACATGTAGCAATAGCAATATTAATTCACCAATAAATACAACCGAGTTCACACTTGAGGACTCAAGCCTCAATACCATACTCATTTGGGGATTAAGTTCATTAGATTGAGTATATTCATTATCTTTTAAGATTCATTATCTTTCTTCCTCTTGTGTCGGTACGTGACACCCCGCTCCTCTATTTCTATCCTGGTGTCGGTACGTGACACTCCGATCCTCATATTCATTCTATCCTGGTACCGGAACGTGGCACCCGATCCATATTCTATCCTGGTGTCGGAACGTGACACTCCGATCCTCATATTCATTCTATCCTGGTACCGGAACGTGGCACCCGATCCATATTCTATCCTGGTGTCGGAACGTGACACTCCGATCCTCATATTCATTCTATCCTGGTACCGGAACGTGGCACCCGATCCCCTAATTCATCAAGCCTTCTTTTTACACTAAGGCATCATCATTCTCATTATATAATATATCAAGCCTCTTTCATACTAAGGCATTCATCAATCTTATTATATAATATATCAAGCGAATTATGGTTATTTCAAGATTTGGGATTCAATAGCTTCATCATGCTTTGTTAATTCATCACAATTTCATAATCATAATCATGCAAGCATACAATTTAAGCACATAGCAGGTTTACAGTACTATCAACACATAATATTCACTATTAAGAGTTCACTACGAATATCGTAACATAAACCATAACCTACCTCCACCGAAGAATTGAAATCGACAAGAAATCTCCCAAGCTTTGTTATTCTCCTCAGCCTCTCGATCGATCTCTCTATCCCTCTTTCTGTTCTTTCTCTTTTGTTTTCTTATGTTCAAACCCTCTTTCTTTTTCCCTAATTAATCATATAATTAAGTGTGAAAAAGGACAATAAACCCCTCTAATTAACTTAAGTTACCCCTTTTAACCCCTAAGTAATTAGACTTATTAATGTTACCCCTCAATCTTTATAATTAAGGAAAGAATAGTCAAAAACGACCCTTAAAACGTGTGGAGAAATCCTAATCTGCCTGGGATTGCGTGACCTGTGACGGGCCGTCATGCCTGCGACGGTCCGTCACGCAGGTCGTCGCAACTGCCCAAAATTCCAGGTGGTTGCGACGGCCCGTCACACCTGTGACGGTCCGTCCTGCACCTCCGTCCTGACGGTCAGAAACTCGTTTCTCGTACCAAATTCTCAAAAGTTGAAGTGTTTGCAACGGAAACTCACGACGGTTCGTCGTGGATGTGACGGCACGTCCTGCAGGTCCGTCACAATTTACAGAGAGTCGATTTTAACATCCAAATTGAAGAATTCTAAGTGTCATGGGACGACACATCCTCGACGGGCCGTCGTGACTACGACGGTCCGTCGTTCCATCCGTTGTCCCCGCCAGTTTTTCCAGAATTAAAATCTGTTGCTCAAAACGACTAAACAGGTCGTTACAACTATAATCATTAATAAGTACCGCCAAGTTCACACATGAGGACTCAAGCCTCAATATCATACTCATTTGGGAATTAGGTTCATTAGATTGAATATATTAACATCTTTCAAGATTCATTATCTTTATTCCTCTCGTCTCGGTACGTGACACTCTGCTCCATATGCTATCCTGGTGTCGGAACGTGACACTCCGATCCATAGTCTATCCTGGTGCCGGAACGTGGCACTCTGATCCATAATCTATCCTGGTGCCGGAACGTGGCACTCCGATCCCCTAATTCTACGTGTCGGTTCGTGACACCCGATCCCCTAATTCTACGTGTCGGTTCGTGACACCCGATCTCCTAATTCTACGTGTCGGTTCGTGACACCCGCTCCACTAATCTCATACTATCAATTCATCAATCCTTCTTTTATACCAAGGCATCATCAATCTCATTATGTTAGTTCATCAAGCCTTCTTTTATACCAAGGCATCATCAATCTCATTACTTTAGTTCATCAAGCCTTCTCTTATACCAAGGCATCATCATTAACAAGAGATTAGGGTTTTTCAAGATTTATGATTCAATAGCTTCATCATGCTTATTTTATCACAATTATATAATCACATTCATGCAAGCATACAATTAAGCATATAGAAGGGTTTACAATACTACCAACACATATCATTCGCAATTAAGAGTTTACTACGAATAGCATAAGAACCATAACCTACCTCCACCGAAGAATTGAAGTCAAGTTACTACTTCTCCAATGCCTTTCCTTTCCTTATTGTCTCCGACCTTTCCAATCTATCAAAGTATATATATGCACAATTGTAAGTTAACGAGTCTATAAACACTCAGGTTAGTCTATGTTTAGCCTAGACCAAAAAACTCACCTAATTATATAATCGATTTCCCAAATTCAAACCTAAGGATAGATCTTAATTCCTTCCATTAACATCACTTTAATGAAATTCAAGTAACTCAATACACCTAATATTTAATTATCTATCTCAATATATTAATAATATTCTATAATGTGATAAAAATTATTATAATATACAAAGATGAAAGCCACTGGTTACGAAACCAGTGGCCAACTAACAACACGTCCAAAACTAAAGTTGGTTATCAACCATTTTACCACCTAAGTTTCTTCCTACAATGACTTGATTTTAATTTTCCAATCATATTCATCTAATCTTCATTATATAGCATAGGCATAATCATAATGCTATAATATATATAATTAACTAAGCACAATCACGTTACCACCAAGAGCATGAACACCCATATATCCTAACCTTTAAATCTATCATATGCTGCCATATATCATTCCCCAAATCGTCATCATTACCTATTAATTACCCATCAAAAACTTTGACCATTATTACTCAATATTATCCATCAAACTTAAAAAGAAATTCAACAAAAGAATTAAGTAATAACTCTAATTGTTTCTCCCATATTCTAAGTATAATTTATAGTACAAAATTGGATAATAACTTACAGTAAAAAGCCGCCACAAGTGAGTTGCGAACAAACACAGAAGGTTTGAATCGTTACTTTCCAATGAAACTCATTCTTTCAATTTCTCATCTCCTAATTACAATAACATAATTATAATAATCATAAGATAATTTTTCTTTCATATTCATTAATAGAATATAATATTACCTGTAATGTTCTTTCAATGACGCCGCATGTAAAAATTCTTTGTTGTCACGTTTTATTCTTCCTTCTTCTTTGTTTTTCAGATATTATATTTTTTTAACCCTAGTTTTTATATAATCAATTATTAAAGTGATAAAAGTGACCCTATTAATTTTGATGTTATTTTTCTTTAATCACCAACTAAATAATTATTAAAACTACCCCACTAATTTCATAATTATAATTATGAATAGTCCAAAATCCAATTAAACTCCATCAAAAAAATATTTTATGAAACACAAGGATTTAACACTCAAAACGACCAAAAGGGTCGTTACAAGAAAGGATTGTAATTTCTTCTTTGTATCTATATTTTCATCAATAGTAATTATTTTTTGTACTATATGTGTTTGCATTTTTATTCCATTTTTATCTATTTGTATTCCTAGAAATTCTATCTGTGATTTCATAATTTCTGCTTTTCTTTTGCTCAAGCTTATACCTGTATTTTTTACTATATGTATAAATTTTTCTAATAATTTTATATGTTCATCTTGTGTTTTTGAATATAACAATATATCATCTATGTATACGATACAATTTTCTAGCTGGTTAAAACAGTTATCCATAAAATGTTGGAATCTACCTGGTGCATTTTTATATCCAAAAGGTAAAACATTCCATTCATAGAAACCTTGTGGTACTGTGAATGCTGTTAATTGTTTAGATTCTTCTTCTAGTTTTAGGTGGTAAAATCTTGATTTACAGTCAAATTTACTGAAATAATTATATCCTTGTATCTGTCTTATTTTTAGTATTTTGTTTGGTATTGGATAATTATATGTTTTAGTTTTAGCATTTTAATTACGATAATCTATGACCATTCTACTTTTACCTCTTTTTTGTTCACTATGTTTTATAACTATAAATGCTGAACTTGTATGTTTACTAATGCTTTTTTGTATGTAATTATTTGCTAATAATTCATCTATATGTATTTTAAATTCTTTTAAATCATCAAAGTTGTATTTTAATGGTTTCTGTGTTATTATGCTATTTTCATCTATTAATTCAATTTTTACTTTTGTTTTATGTTTTTCCCATCCTTGTAGTGGATCTTCACTATATAATTGTTCTAGTTGTTCATTAATTAATTTAACTTTGTCTATAGTAAATATAACAATTTCTAATTGTGTTATTTGTTTATTGTTTATATTTTCCATTTCTTGGTTTATCTTTTCACTTCCTTTTATCCATTCCATAGGTTTCTTTGTTTATTATTTACTCTTTTTGCTCCTATCTTGTTTCCGCATGGTGTGGTAAGCCCCCAATGTGTTTTGTTATTATATGTGGATAAAATCTATCTAGAAATGGCATTCCTAATAACACATCTTTTGTGGTAAATTCAAATTATACATTTCTTCTATTGTTAGTATCTTATCCCATATCTGTATTTTTATATTTTTTGCTTTATATTTAATCATACTTCCTTCATTGTTAAATCCTGTTACAACATGGGTGATTCCAGAGTTTTTAATCACAATGCAATTTAAACATATAATTCTTTTCTGTCATATATCACAGGCTATCAATATCTAGGTGACTGATATATTTATTGAGCATATAAATATTTTATCAAAATTAAGTTTATTTTATATCATATTCTTTTTATAATATTTATTATGACAAGTTATTGTTAATTGTTCATTTCTATGTTATATGGTTTAACTTTTTCTAGCCATTTTATTCCTAAAGTAATATTAGTTTCCTTGGTATATTTTAAATTGTATTACTAAGGGTATTCCTCCTATAATTATTTCTTTTTCTGTTGTTTCTTCATCTGTATTTACTATTTCACTAGGTAGTCCAGGCATGTATGTCCTGTCCTTATAATTTCTTCTTCTAATATAATTCTCTTGTTATATAATTTTCTTCTTATCCTGTGTTTATTAAGATTTGTATTTTCTTTGGTCCATTATTCCTGTTATGAAATAATGATATGGTGTTATTTCTTCTTTATCTAACAAGCTTTGTGGAATTTCATATTTTCTTTTAGATGTACTCATTCTTGATGATGTAGCTTTTGTCAATGTATTTGGTACGCTTGAAGTGCTTAATCTTTCTTTTACTATTTCTAAATCTTCTTCTATATCAATTTCTTTATAACTATAATAATTATTGTCTATTACAATAATTATTTTTTTCAAAAGGATTTTCTATTTTTATTTTATTAATTTTATTTCTTGCTGTTATCTTATGCTTTGTTGTTAATATATATAAATTTTTACATCTTGCTGTAAATAATTTGCTTCCTGGTGCTAGTTCTATTCCAGATATTTTCCAATATAGAACTAATGATCTATCTATATTTTTATCTGTTAATGATATTGTATAATTAGCACTTATTGTAAATTTAAATTTTTGATATATTAAATTTCCTTTTACTGCACTAATTATGCTTTTTTCTATTGGGTGTACGATTCTATCATCTGCTAAATATATTTCTATGGGTGTATCTATTCCTTCTCTAAAACTGGCTTTTATTAATTTTCTGTTCCTCCTAAATGTACATATTTTATTGGTGTGTTTTAGCTTTTATGTCTTGTATTTCTTTATTTATCATTCTTTTATTAATATAGGTATATTGCTTTTCCTCTTGCATATTTGCAATCTATGATATGTTCTTTTTGACTAACTACATAATATTCTTCTTTTTTCTTTTAAACCAATTTCTTAATATAGGTATTTCTAGTACTTTTTCAACACTTAAATCTAATTCTTTTCCTTTTATTTGTTCAAATATCGTGTTATCAAATATAATTTTCTGTTCTGATGATTCTTCATCTTGATATTCTTCCCTAGATATTATTTTTATTTCATTTTCAGACATTATATTTCTTCATCTGTTTCATTATTATCTAGATTAATATATTCTTCTTCATTTTCAATTTCTATATCTGATACTTCATATATACTATCATTTTCACTTAATTCTGTAACGACCTGTTTAGTCGTTTTGAGCAGCAGATTGAAATTCTGGAAAAACTGGCTGGGACGACGGAAGTAGTGACGGACCGTCGTAGTCACGACGGCCCGTCATGGATGTTTCGTCCCATGACACTTAAAATTCTGAAATTGGGTACTGAAAATCGACTCTCTGTAAATTGTGACGGACCTGCAGGACGTGCCGTCACACCCACGACGAACCGTCGTGAGTTTCCGTTGCAAAACACTTCAACGTTTGAGAATTTGGTTCGAGAGAAAGAGAAACGAGTTTCTGACCGCCATGACGGACGTTCAGGACGGACCGTCACAGGCGTGACGGACCGTCACAGTGTCCGTGGCGACGATAGGACTTTGGGCAGTGCGACGACCTGCGTGACGGACCGTCGCAGGCACGACGGCCCGTCACAGGTCACGCAGTCCCAGACAGTTTAGGATTTCCACACGTTTTAAGGTCGTTTGTTTTGACTATTCTTTCCTTAATTATAAAGATTGAGGTGAACATTTATAAGTCTAATTACTTAGGGGTTAAAAGAAGTAACCTTAAGTTAATTAGGGGGTTTTATTGTCCTCTTTTACACTTAATTATATTGTAATTAGGGTAAAGGAAAGAGGGTTTGAATAAAACAAAAGAGAAAGAAGAAAGAGAAGGAGAAATCGATCGAGAGGAAGAAGTAACAAAGTTTGGGAGATTTCTTGTTGATTCCAATTCTTGGTGGAGGTAGGTTATGGTTTTTATGTTACGATATTCGTAGTGAACTCTTAATAGTGAATGTTATGTGTTGATAGTATTGTAAACCCTGCTATGTGCTTAAATTGTATGCTTGCATGATTATGATTATGAAATTGTGATGAATTAACAAAGCATGATGAAGCTATTGAATCCCAAATCTTGAAAGAACCCTAATTCGCTTGATATATTATATAATAAGATTGATGATGCCTTAGTATGAAAGAAGGCTTGATATATTATATAATGAGGATGATGACGCCTTAGTGAAAAAGAAGGCTTGATGAATTAGGGGATCGGGTGCCACGCTCCGGTACAAGGATAGAATGAATATGAGGATCGGAGTGTCACGTTCCGACACCAGGATAGAATATGAGGATCGGGTGCCACGTTCCGGTACCAGGATAGAATGAATATGAGGATCGGAGTGTCACGTTCCGACACCAGGATAGAATATGAGGATCGGGTGCCACGTTCGGTACCAGGATAGAATGAATATGAGGATCGGAGTGTCACGTTCCGACACCAGGATAGAATATGAGGATCGGAGTGCCACGTTCCGGCACCAGGATAAAATAGAGGAGCGGAGTGTCACGTACCGACACAAGAGGAAGAAAGATAATGAATCTTGAAAGATAATGAATATACTCAAACTAATGAACTACATTCCCAAATGAGTATGGTATTGAGGCTTGAGTCCTCATGTGTGAACTTGACGGAAATTGTTAATGATAAAGTAATTGCTATTGCTACATGTTGAGTATTGTAGTTGATTTACATTATTATTGATATATATTGTTCCCTATTTTGAGTTAGCCGATGATATCTACTCAGTACGTGTGGTTGTACTGACCCCCTACTTTTATGTTTTCCTTTTTGTTATTTGTGTAATGCAGCAAACGTTCCGTCAACTTCGACTCAGCAGTAGATCAAGCCAGTCTTCACTCCATCAGAAATTCAGGGTGAGCTAATGCGTCTAGCTTGGACTGGGTCTTCTTCTTCAAGTCTTGATGCCTTGAACTTCCGGCATGGACTAGCTTTTTAGTTATATTTTGTTCTTAGACTTTCCTAGTTTATAGTAATTAGAGATAGATGTTCTTGTGATGATGACTTCCAGATTTTGGGGATAATAATAATAGTTTTGAATTGTTTTATTAATGAGTTTAAGTCTTCCGCATTTATTTATGTTGATATTGTACTAAAATGTTAAGGGTTAGATTGGTTGGTTCGCTCACATAGGAGGGTAAATGTGGGTGCCAGTTGCGTCCCCGATTTGGGTCGTGACAGACTTGGTATCAGAGCATTAGGTTCATTGGTCTCATCACACAAGAACAGGTCTAGTAGAGTCTTAAAGAACGGTAGGGGGACGCCTTTACTTTTCTTTGAGAGGCTATAAGACTTTAGGAAAAATTCCATTCTTTCATTCTTTCTTTCGTGCTACTACTTGAGTCCAATTGGTATCTAGGTGATACAAATTAGTATCTGACCATCTTCATTCTATTTCGCAGATGGTTAGAACTAGAGCAACGACCGCACCAGCAGCGACAACAGAAAGACAGGAAACTACTGAGCCAGCCACTGGGGCTGTGGCTCGAGGAAGAACAATGGCAAGAGGCCGTGGGAGAGGTCGTGGGAGGACGTCCTCTAGAGGAAGAGGACGAGCCCCTAGCCCATCTGATGCTAGGGCGGTGACTCCTCCACCGACTGAGGAGGTAGTTAGAGAGGGTGAGGAAGGGGAAACTGAACAAGGGCAGAATGAGGAAATGCCACCCCAACCTACCCCAGAGATGATCAACCAAGTACTTGCTTATCTTAGCGGTTTGTCTGATCAGGGTCAAGCACCTCCAGTGGTTTCTGCACCAACACCTCCGGTTTCAGAGATACGACATGCGGCTACTATGGCTCCCCGCATGGATGCACCATTGGGAATAGGCACATTCCCACGTCCGACTACTGAGCCTATTATGACAAACGATCAACATGAACTTTTTAGTAAGTTCTTGAAACTGAAACCTCCAGTCTTCAAGGGTGCAGAATCTGAAGATGCTTATGATTTTCTGGTTGATTGTCATGAGCTACTACACAAGATGGGGATAGTAGAGAGGTTTGGTGGTCGAGTTCGTGAGTTATCATTTCCAAGGTAACGCCAAAATGTGGTGGCGTTCACATTTGAGTGTCAGCCAACCGAGGCACCACCTATGACTTGGGAATCATTCTCTAGTTTGTTCATGGAGAAGTATATCCCAAGGACTTTGAGAGATAGGAAGAGGGATGAGTTCTTGAGTCTTGAACAG